>JALIRR010003496.1:30000-37500 GCA_023091755.1 Montipora sp. Colony 1 RG-2022
GTAGAGGGCAATGACAAATTTAACAAAAACTACAAATACACCGGTGGCTCAGTTGGTTGAGCACCGGGCTGTCACGCGGGAGGTCGTGAGTTCAACTCCGGCCGGACCAACACTCAATTAAATCTGCAAATGGTTAGAATCTCTAGTCTTCTCGGATAAGGACGGTAAGCCGGAGGTCCCGTCTCACAACCCTTCAATGTTCATAATCCTGTGGGACGTAAAAGAACCCGCACACTTGTCGTAAAGAGTAGGGCATGTAGTTCCCGGTGTTGTGGTCTGGTCTTTCTGGTCTGGATAGGGTAGGGTGGAGCACCTCGCATAGGACCTCGAGTCCTGTTCGTGCTCCTTCCCTCTGGGCATATTTGCCCAGTAGAAGAGACAAACCAGATGTCTCGTAAAACAAAAATTACAAATTTCGCAAAACATTGCTGAACATTGCACGCCCAGAACAATTTTAACAAAAACTTCAAAAATTGCAAAAAATTGTACGTCCAGAATAATTTCTAAAACTCCAAAAATTCCAATAAACTGCACACCCGGGATAATTTTAACAAACACTCCAAAAATGGCAAATTCTACAAACGAAATTACGTTTGGCTCGTTTGAAGGTGTACGTGCAAGTAACATGCTGACAACGTATCCCTTTGTTTCATCAGGTTAGAGGAGACTACTAAAACAGGCAACAAACACTGATACAGAGTATAGAGACTGTTCACTCGTGTGTTTGCTGCAATGCAGAATAGAGGACTATGTTTGCATAAAAATAAAATTCACCTCCCGAAGAAATAGCTCAATACAGTTTATTTGAATTAATACTCGTTTACACAGTTCCTAGCTCGTTAAACTAAATGCGTATAATATTGACCGATGAAGGGCCATCAACATTTCATTTCTGAATTCAGTGACTGAAAAGCCGCTGGTATGTTAGTTATTCTTTTACATACTAAATCATTGGCGGCCATGTAAGAAAAACGCTGAAGTATTATCCTACTTGGATAACTGTTCAGAGCCATGCTACGGTTAACATGGCGCTGAACAGCACAATGTCCTTTGACCCGCAGAGGGTTTATCTGTAAACGTTTTGTCGGTGGTTACATTGCTACTGGCATTGTCCAATTCGCTGCCTTCATGGGTTTGTTTCAGAGAACATATGTCACCCCATGTAAATCTACAGTCATCTATCTTGATGTATCGTTACAGGAGTCGGGGTGGTTAAGCGGTTATCCCACCTCTGTGACCCAGGTTCAACCCTGGCCTCGGGTCGTATGTGCGCTGAGTTTCAGACGATCTCAGTCTAACGCTGAGGGTTTTTCTCCGGGTACTCCGGTTTTCCTTTCTTATCAAAATCGACTCTCCGTCAATTACAAGTGGCTGCGGGCGGATACCCTTGATGGGGATAAACTCTGGCATCCTTCTCTTTCATTGAATTAAATGAATAAAGTTGCTATTATTATTATTATTATCACTAGTCATACTACTCAGCTTAAGTTTTTAACAGCTGGTAAAATTGTGGTGTCGGGCAACAAAAAGTTGCCAACGAACACCAAAATGTTTCTTTTTCCTGTCCTTTACATTTCCAATACTTTTCTTAGTATCCTTGCTGATCCCAGCAATGCAGACTTCTGGATTAAGGTAATTGATGTATCTACTCCTATGCCCTTTTAACTTGCCCTTCAATCGCAATAGCACTGTTCCTATTATGTATTTGAAACTCGAGAATGCAGTTGGACACGATTAATCAATCTTAAATGAATAAAATAATTGTATTTATATAACGTATGACGGCCCATTCATATGGTGCATGCATTCACTGACTTGCTTGTCTCCCGATCCCGAGATATCTCAGTACATTTTTTTCTTAGAATTTGAATGGGTAGGGACACATGTTAGTATAATTTTGACGACGTTGATGTTTAGTTAGAAAGTACAAAAAAAATTCGTACTGTGCTTCCATCCTCTCAAAATCTTTTATCATTTCCGGATGGGGAGGCAAGCTCCAAAATCATTATTTATAATGCACGAGCGGAGCGAAAATCTATTGGCTTTATTATCAAACCTTTTCTGACGGCGACGTCGACGAAATTCGAACTTTTTCCGCATCATTCCAGTTTGATTAAATTTTATAAACTGGTCGAACTTTGCGGGAACTGAGTTGAGAGAACAGCCTTGAAATTAAGATGGAAAATTCAATATTTACCATTATGGGCTCACGTTTTTCACAAGATTTAAGAACGATTTGGTCACTTAATGTTGTCGATTTGCGGAGTACAAACTTCAAAACGCACGGACAGAGCCGTCATTTATGTCACAAAATGTCCTTGGTTCAATGACACTCTGGTCAACGTCGCCGTCTCTTGGTTCCATGAAACTCAAAGATGACAAAAATTCTTACTTTTACATTACAACAAAAGCATCGAGGAAACAATCAAATGCTAAATAAATACTTGTGACAGTCAAGCAGATAGCATTTCCTCTACTTTCCCAGGAAATACTGTGGAAGTCCGACAATCTGGAAAATAAAAACATGCTAATGTTCTATGATCTTCAAAAGAACAATCCGTTTTAACGGTTACTTGCACATGTCATTAGGTTGAAAACAAAGCAAAGCTTTCAATTGTGCGACGAGTTAAATAGGCTGCTTTACCACAGTTGGTTGTAATCTCGCAAGAAGATTGGCCAATTTGCCGTTGTCAATAAGAGTCTAGAAACGCTGCTCGCGTCAATTTGCCATGCATTGTAACAGTCAATCAGGAACGCTCATTGTGGGAAATAAACCAATCATATTGCGAGAAAGTTATAGAAATCGCCTGCTCTTTCTTTGTGTCCTAATCTTGGTCACGCTCTGAGATAAACGTTTTCTTTGGCGTTGAATATTGAGGTAAAAAACAAATCTAACGTGGTTCAGCGTTGTCTGTGCTCTTATCGACAACGACATTCGTCATCACAGTGGTCAAATTTTGTTGTGGACTCAGCGCACCAAAAATTGACCACTGTGATGACGAATAACCTTGTCGATAAGGGTGCAGACAACGCTGAACCACGTTCGTTTGTTAATTAGAAAACCACTCAAAAGGGAGAACATTGCAGAGATTTGGAGGAAGCCGCTCTACCCGAACCGGTGAAAGATAACAGAAATACCAACCTTGCGAACTAGAGCTACAGGAACGGAAACAAGAAGAGGCGGTATATCTGACAGCTTATTGTAAGTCCGTTCCTTAACTTCAGTTAACCAACGAAGCCATTCAAAATTTTGCTGTTTGTAAGGTGGATATCGTAAGCTGGAAATAAAAAATACACATAATCAAGAATACGACTGTAAAAGTATAAGAATACCATTGTTCTAGAAACGGCAGTTCCTTGGGTGGATAAATGGTAACAATCTAAAGGCTTAAAGTCGTTTAAGCCTTTTAAAAACAAATGACCTACAGAAAGTAACAATTTCTTCCTTAATCAAGGTCACACTTGCAGTTCGAGCGAGGCGCTGGCTATAACCAATATTATATCCAATCAGCGCGAATGGAATTATTATCAATTTTACGTACAGACCGACAGGATGTTGTCTCAGTTTGTACAAAACGACCGACAAATCAGTTTCTGAATAAGGTCATTACGGTTCACGAGATGACAACCGAGATTGAGTGAGCCAATCAGAAAGCTAGAAATGCAATATCCGAAACTGAAAATTTAATAAATAGAGGATATTACACGGTGGCGAAAAGATAAGAAATTTACGTTTGCGTGAGATATTGTTCTTGTCACGAGAACATAAAATTAATATCTTTAACGTAATTTTTTTATTACATGGATTATAAATATACATGGAAGAGATTGAAAAGCAGCCTTGAATACAAATACCGTGCATAATACTCGGTCTCTACTCACGACCTCGGTCAAGATTCTCCCATAAAGACTGACTTACCTCGGTTAATAAGAGCTAAATAAATTATAGTCCGTAAAATGATACGCACCTGTTGAGAGACTCCAAGTTTTGTTTCTTGACAAGGCATCCTTTCTTGTGAGAGAAGATGTCAAACGAGTGTTTGCCGTGATAACATCCCATTCCACTATTGCCAACACCACCAAAAGGTAACGCGGTAACTAAGATGGAACAAACAAAACAACAATAATAACAATTGGAGCTCCTCAGTTATTATTTATTGATATTTTTGTTTTCAGATGTTTTTATCACAAGTCTGCTCATCATACGATCAGTTCGGCCTCTTCTTTGTCATAAATTGCTCTATTTTCTCATGCTCTCTCTTTCTCTTTTCGCCGTTTCTAATAATAATAATAATAATAATCATAATAATAATAATCATAATCATAATAAGAGAGAGAGAGAGAAAAATGAGCCCACATATATCATGGTTTCCTTGTTTGGTTAAAAGAGGAGGAGGTTATCACAATAATCACGGCCATAATGACAACGATGACGATTTGTGATGACACTTACGCCGATGATCGATTCCTTACCTAACTTACTGTACGTGAGCGAGACAATAAAGAGCTGAAACAAGAAGAAAACTCTTCCTTGATTCGGGACACCTATGTTCTGTGAGCCTGACTTGCGATCGATGTACACTTCTTGCCCCTCGGGCGTTATAGCTTTAAATAATGGTGTGGATTAACAATTAATTATTCACCGAAGTAGACGTAAATATCCAAGATTTTCACCGACACAACTTGAATATTCATTCACTCGAGTTGATAAATCGATAAAGTTGCTCCCCCATAACCGAAGCGAAACGGGAAGTCATTTTGTTTTTCTCCATTTGCCCAGAGGTGATTAGAAATTGCTACTCACCTGAGAGCTAACCAATCAGAATGTGCGGAAAGCACTATTCATATGTGTGCTATATTATACTAATTAACATTAGTCATAATCACCTATGCAATTATACTAAAACAATTATTCACCTCGGGCTAGGAGAATATCGGTGAATGAAAACCTCGACGAATTCACCAATATTCACCTCGCCTTCGGTGAGCAACTGTTAATTATGACCACTCACCACCGACATGAACCACAGTGTCATTAGCCACAAAACCTCCAGATGACGTGCTGTTCATCATCTTCTGGATCTTTGATTGGTCGTTGGAGAAGATGTACAAAGCCAATGGTTTTTCGCTGCAGGAACATTAACATATCAGGGAGTTAATATGATTGAACACTGCTGGCTTTTCACACTTGGTGTACATGTACATGACGACTGCGTGATCACTATTCTTGATTTAGCCTTGAAATTGTCGAAAGACTGGTTCACCAAAGTCATGAAAACTTTAACGATTTATTTTTTTCCATTTGGGGACGATCTGTCCTTTTACAAGGTTCGTGCTGGATTTTTTCTATAAAATTCCAGGAGTTTTCAAGAACCAGAAATTGAGTTTTCAAGGAGTCTTTATAAGAAGATTTCTATGCCATACATAGTGTTTCAGTGTTTTCTTCGCTGAAAATGCCTACCTTGATATTCCTTACCACATCCTGCAAGTTAAGTGCATGCACAAGCATTTTAATTTTTGGTTCTAATGTTTCCCTCATAGTCAATTTTGGGCTCAATTTTTGAAATGTCTCTTTAACTTAGCGGGAAGCAATCTCAACAATTTTCACCCAAGCAAAAATTCAAAGAGTTTTCAAGCAGTTTTCCAGAAAACCTTTTTTTCAAGGGCTTTTCAAGCGCCCTTGAAGTCCAAAATTAAATTCCAGGGCTTTTCAAGGACTTCAAGGAGTAGCACGAACCCTGCTTTTAGCATGGTCCCCATTTCTTCAGTGATGTCATTTTAGTCATTTTCGACTTTCACAGGGGAAGCGCGGTGGTCTCATGGTTAGTGTGCTCGACTCCGGAGCGAATGGTCCGGGTTCGGGTCCTGGTCGTGGACATTGTGTTCTGTTCTTGGGCAAGACTCTTCACTCCCTCGGTGCCTCTCTCCACCCAGGTGTATAAATGGGTACCGGCGAATTTAATGCTGGGGGTAACCCTGCGATGGACTAGCATCCCATCCAGATGGGTGCAAATACACACAAGAAATTATATATTCTTGTCTCGTCATATATTTCTTTTTCAATAGCAAGACTTTCTGACTCACAACCAGTCTTCGCTGTTGCCCTTCGAGGCAAGCTTGAACCACGGTCATGTCATGACACAGCTGTCACAAAACATAAAGGATGGCCATATTTACCGGGCATTAATGAAGTCAATGGCTTCCTCCAAGCTGTCAACATCAATGATTGGTAGCAGTGGACCAAATATCTGCAGCACAAGTTACATGAATGGTTAACACCGTAGTAGTGAAGATGACGGCCACTTTGACAGTTGTAAGAAAAGGGACCATAAAATTAAGAGAGGACGACGAGCAAGGCTAAGAAATACAACCTCTTGTTATTCTAATCATTTTGCAAATGTTCCAATTTGTTTGGGCGGTGAGGGCGAATTGCGTAGAAAGTGTCTAGACGAATTCAACCGATACAAACAGCGTAGAATTTATAATATTTAATTGAACTGAGTGGAGTGCAATTTGGTATAAAATCATACGTGTGATTGCGCGCGAGTTCGATTTGAAGTAAGTATGAAGTAAGTATGAAGTATGATTTCAGACCAAAATTGCACGACACGAAGTTCAATTACCACTTTACACACCTTATTCCAAAATGGCCGCTGATTTATGCGCATACATATTGGCCCTTGTTGCCTCGTTCAAGATAAAATATTCTTTTGAATTTTAAGCTTAAAAACGAGGCATCAAGGGCTAATTTGAATAAAAACAAAAGAATATTTAAATGGAAGCCATTTTGGAATAAGGTGTATTACATACATTTAGAAAGCATACAAATCAATAAAATACAGGATTTTAGTCAGTACCAATATTTTATTGATCCAGTTGCGAACAAAAGTTGCAAAATTCGCCACACAGTGGTTTTATTTGTCTTTCATTTTCCTGTAATTTGATTGGTTACCTTAAACAAGCCTTGAAATCTGATTGGCTGTGTTATTTTAGTGTTTCTTTTTCATTGTCTGGGGAAAAGGTGTGACTTAGAGCAAAAAATAGTGCGATTTGTGAACAAATCCCACGGCTGAGAGACAATCAGATTGCAAGGACCACCAGTGATTTCTAAATGGATGCAATAAGGGGGAAAATTGATTATATTCTTCGATGGGTGATCACGTCCTTCAGATACTTTGACCTAAATTTTGGTCATCGTTGTTAGGTACAGAACGGCAAAGAAATAAATTATACGGGAAAGGTACAACGCACATGCTGAAGAATTTTTTTGCTTATTAAACCTATTGTTTTCTGGCGCAATTTTTTCGTTTACATCCTCATTGCTTAGGCTCCACCAATAATAACGCAAACGAAGACGATGATGATGAGGCTGGTTCTGATTCTGACGAGAATAATTTTTAATTATTATTAATATCATCATCATCATCTTTTTAATGAGTTATTGCATTTTAGCCTGCTATTCTTTCATGGTTTTTGTTCCTCCTGCTTTACGCCAACTGT
>JALIRR010003497.1:0-10000 GCA_023091755.1 Montipora sp. Colony 1 RG-2022
TAAATTTACTTTATAGTGTATCGCATCAATATGGACTCCCCCTACCAATGCCCAAAGTGAACCGATGTAAAAACGTGCCGAAGAACGTGCGAGGGCGCAATGTCTTTGTTGACGTCTTGGTAAATTTGCCGTGTTGCGGGGTTGGGGAGCCGGAGCCTTGAATTGTTGAATTTGACAGACAGCGGTGACAAACATCAGATATAAACGCATACTTGAATTATCTTTTACTTGACGTTTCGTATGCGATCCGACACGGCTATCCGGCGTCGTCGACACGTCGGGCGATCCGACATTCACTGTAAAATAAAGGCGACACTACTGATCAAAGATTTAAGCCCACCTTAAGGACGTTCCCGCCCAAAATGTTCCCACTTACAGATTTTTGTTAAATTTGCCACGCAGAAAGGAAATGATCTACTTTTGCCAAAAGGAAGAAAAAATGAGTGCATTTTGAGAAGCTTGCGTTATTTTAAGACGATCTTAGCTTACAACTGTCAGCATTAAAAAAGCTATATATTAATGAAATTTAGATCAGGTAAACGTAATCAATTCAACATAACTCATTTATATAACTAAATAGACTTTTGCAGCTGATGTCTTTTTCTGAGGTGAAATAGACCTTGAAAAACGATAGATGTTAGCCTAAGAAAGAAAACTTCGGTCCCACGAGAGAATGCGAAATATTTGTAACTTCTCACGTACAGATATTTTTTGTTAAAATGGACAAAATCAGGAAACGAAGTGATCTACGGAAAGAAAAATGGGGGTCACCGAGCATTCAAGAGAGTAAAATCACTGCGAAGTTCTAACAGCGATTGTCTATTCGCAATGTCACTTCATTGCGTAGCATTTCCGAGAAGACCTGGTTCCTGATGGAGGCGACAGACGCAAAGCGACCCTTTGCCCAAGGGAGGATCAAACACTGGCTCGATGCCATGTTTGTTTATCTTCATGGCCTGCGATGCGGCATGACGTGTTCGTGACATGCGCGAAAAAATGTGCAGTAGCAATGGGCGCGAACGTCCTTAAAGGAATATGTCAGCAGCGAAAAGCTGTGTTTTCATTAGTTTTTTTTGTCACCTCTATTGTTACTTAATAGTTAATAGCTAATAAGTTAGTGATCCTGTATATTTAAACTCCAATTTTGTATTAACCGTCACTTCTGAAGATGTATGCAGAAGCATACGAAACGTCAAGTAAAAGATAATTTCAAGTATGCGTTTATATCTGATGTTTGTCACCGCTGTTTGTGTGTTATTTCTGTTGATAGACAGAAAAGAAACGTCGATAAAAAAGCAAGATAAAGTTTAATCCAACTCGTTAACGTGAAGCGTAGTATGATTTTCTTATTAAGCTTTCATTAAAAAAGCCTGGAAAAGACAAGCATGAAATATTTAAAATAATGAATGGACGGAAGGCAAAGAAAAAACACAGGCACGCATTGCGTACGTGTGGTAGTGCAGTGCACATGAAGCTGGCGCTTTATTCCATAATTGTCAACTGAGCTGCGTTTTGTTTTCCAGGCCAGGAGATTCAACTTGTCTATGCGTAATATGTAGCTCTAATAGTACACGATATTGTTTTGGTACCATATATCATTATAGTGCCATGATAGATGTCTTAGGTAAATAGCCCCCTGAGAAGACATATGCTTACTTGTAAAATACTAAACCCAGAAAGATTGAGGAAAATAAAAGGGCTTATTTTTTAAGATAACTTTAATCGTGTACTATGAGCGTCTGACAACTTTCCATGACAAAAGGTCACTGAAGTTAAACCCCCTTTCCGGCGGGATTAGTATCTGGATGGGAGACCTAAATACGACTTGCTGTCAGAAACATAGGACGGAAAATTCATATCTGTTTTAACGCTCAAAAATGCGAACTAAGCAAGGTACAGATACCATCAGCGGAAAACATTGTGGCAGATTTTTGATAGATTCAATTTTTCTATGATCTTGTATTGTACTTTGGCTGAACAAGAAAATAGCAAAATCGAAAGTGACATCGAATTCCGCGACCGCCGTGATCAAGTTATCTTGCTTGTCGGAAAAATCCCAGACGATCGGGGATTTCACCGTTTCCCGACCGTTCTAGATTCTCCCGATAGTGACTTTGGCGGGAAATGGAAAGTGCGCCAAAAATTGAACTTGCAACAGATTCTCGGGGATGTCTGCGATTTATGGTTTTCATTAGTCGGCAAAATCTGGGACGGTGGGGAAACTGCGAAATCCCCGATCATCTGGGATTTTCCTGACATATGAAAACTAGGCTTTTCTATCAACACGCAAAACAAAGGATGCTTCTTTATTATTCATCATCGTCACAAATTCTTGCCGATTTTGGGGCTCATTTGTTGAAACTCATGATCAAGCACTTTTCTTATAGACCTATTTATTTTCGTGGTTTATGCACGCGCTGTGGGCCTATTGCCACAACGGATTTACACTTTAATTAAATTAAGGCACCCGCAAACGAGGAAACAATGTTAAGCTAACATTGTTGAGGAAGAAAATGTAAATGTTTTCCCGTTTGTGGCTCCAGGAAACATTTGTTTCGGAAGCAAAAACGTTTCTGAATTTTTTTCAAAAACATTTTGCTTCCTCAGAAAATGTTTCCTCGTTTGCGCGCGGAGGAAACATTTCGGGAAACAATGGGTGATTACCATTTAGCCAAATAATCCGGATGGAATGAACGTTAAGGAATTTCCCGAATTTCTTGAGCAACCGGATGAGAATGGCGCTTATCATTTACCACCCGGCATTCCATCCCGCATATTTACCCGATCTTGTGAGAAAGGGCCTTGCAATTGAAACGGAACGATCCTCGCAAATGGTAAGAGGTGAGTTCCGGATTTCCATTCCGAACGGAAAAAGTGGGTTGTCCACAATTTCCGGAAAGATTTTCCGGAAAATAGCCTTTCCATTTGACCTCAAACCGAAATTTCCGGATTTTTTGGCTCAATGGTAAGCACCAATGTTTCTCGTTTTACAGGCGCCTTTACTACCCGGTGACGTACTGTGTAGAGCACAAAACTCCCTTACCCTCTCCTCCCTATACAACCATTGTTTTATGTGTCTGCCTTACCGAGTGGTCGGCGGATGTACGATTGGCGCGTTTCTTGGTGTCCGCAAGGTGACAAGGAGGAAATTTTCGTTTTTTTCCAGTGGCTGGTTGCTTATTCGCGTTGATAAATCAATGGAAAAACGAGGAACAACTTCACTGCCGCCAGAGGTTGGTTCATCAGTCGATGGATCTGCAGAAAACCCGCACGAACCGGTAAGAATTCTGCGGTTTAGCTGCCTCTTTCATTTGACATTTTGTTTAAGCTTAATTATCATTCTGAATAAACCCGTCACAAAAACCATCATCCAGCTAACACCACGATGTATGGGGTCGCTTGTTGTTGGGAGCCAGCCGACGTCTACCCGATTGTCCGTCGATCGACTTCGGTATTTTTCTTTGTGTTTCAAGCGGGTACTCTTAAGCGAAATAGGGTATATTCTTTTATGCGGAACAGCACACCAAGACACTGAAAGCTGCGTTAAAAAGAATGGTCTATTACAACTTTTACTCACAAGGTACATTAAGGTTTTTTAGACCACCGTTAAATTGTTAATCTTTTTTCACGTTAGCTTTTACTCAGAAATGTTTTGGTGGCGGAAGAATTACAACCCGCTTTAGTTTCAGTGCAAATCGCTCAGTTTTTGATAATACAAGCTTGAATTATCGGATGATACCTCCCATGGCATTTGAGGTCAAATTAATTTACTTTCAAAGGTTTCTAGAAAACTGTGCAAATTGTTTTTTTTTATGTGGATAATGGAGTGACAAACGGCAAACATTTCCGTAATGTGGGATTTTCATGATCACCGACCCCAGCAGCTACATTGTACGTTTGAGAGCTTATCGATCGCGAAAATTAATCGAGTCCACTTCATTTTCGTCGATTGATGAATGCGTCCCATTCGTTTATCTGCCAGTACTGTATAGTGAATATTATTTTGATCAGCAGATAATTCGAGCTGGTTCTCCAATCATCCCAGTTTTAGAAACTGCACCTGGCGTTCGCAGGATACTCCTACACACCGTCTAAACTAAACTGATTACCCATCATTTATCATTTTGTGGTGTGAATAATATCTCATGAATAACGAAAAAACAACTCATACGAAACTCATATTTCTGTTGGATTCTCCCAGACGGGTATCAAATGTCGACTTCTGCGGCAACTGTATCTATTACAATTCTGCATTTTAATGATATCAAGACGTCTGCATCTCGTTCGAAGGAGACTTGATTTACCTCTTGAGATCTTGAGTTGGTAGCACTTGCTATTGATTTCAATGGAGCACGTTCCGGAATATGTTTGCAAACTTTGTGGAAATACAATGTCACCACAGGAGGGATATCAGGTTTGAAGCAAACATTTTCACCCTCAAACAATCAGCTCTTTCTGAATGTGAAAGAATGTACAAAACCATTTTCATCGTCTTTTTAGCTTTTATTTGCATTGAGAGGACAAATATTCTATCATTCATTAAAGAAAGGATGAGAGGGGTCAAAATTATTTGTTTATTATGCGAAGATTTTAATTTTGTTCTCATGCTGTACAAGTACCGTACATCGAAATAATAACAAGGTTGATGTCTGGAAAACAGTATTATCCATTATTAGATATTCCGGATTTCGGTTTTCTTACCCAAAACATACAATGTATTGCAGTAACAATAATTATGGAAAATGTTCATAGAGTAGAAGCTACATGTATTAGGATTTCTCCCTACCTAAGCTGATAACCCTTTTTATTGGAATGTTTATAGAGAATTTGTTGATTTTAATGATTTTTCTTCTGTCTTGGAGAAGTCATAATTTTCGGTTTGTTAAATGAGGAAGTTGTTTGGTGGACAGCTACATCCATCCTAAAAGTAGAATCAAGGGGACAATGAACACTGTTTTTACTGTGAGATGTTTATGGCACTGCTCTTCTTTTGATGGCAGCTTGCTTGAAACCATGCATGATATGAGTTGACTTGCAAGAGATGCAAACACTGGTACCACTATCAAATCATTGCTGACCTAGACAATAGCTTGCTGTTTGCTTAACTTAAATTAATTTCAGAAGGGTGGCTGGGGTGTTGTGTTTTTTTCCAAGAAAAATTAATAATCATTAATGGTGTTCATTTATACAGCTAGGCAGTGAAGTAATGGTATTTTTTAGGCATGTACTGTAAAAAATAATAATTATTAATAAGACAAATTTTTTAACTTTTTTGTTACATAGTACCAGGATAGCAACCTAAATGCCATTAGCCTTATATGACTTTGAGTGATAACCAGATAATGGAGCTTCAGTTTTTGTTGAGACAAATTTTTCTCCTGATTGTAGTGGGTCCTGTTGTTGGAAAGCCGATTAACTTAATCCAGGATTAGCATAAACTTTTGTTTCATGTTTTCAACTTTTTGGTGAAAGTTTCTTTTGCTTATTTTTGTTTTTCAAGATTGACTTCTTCTAATGTAAAGTTTTTCCAAATTAATATCAGCGTTGAACAGCATTTGGGAGTATAGGAAAAAACTCCATGGTTAATTTTCATCCTGGGATTAGGGATAATCAGCTTTTGAACAACTGGGCACTTGTGTCAATATTGAGCATGTATATGTGCAATGTGTAGTAATGTTCAGTAACCTAATGAGGCTGTAGATATTCCAAGACATTGACTTCTTATTTCATTTTATTTCATTTTATTTTTGTTTCTTGGGGACACTAGTTTGTTTTTTTAGTCTGCTCTCTACGCTATATCTGGTGTTTCAGTATTATTTTAAGGTGAGGTGATAAATTATGTTTCTCAGCTTAAGAGTAGCACAGATTGACAAAAGCAATACCTGAAGATCATAAGAAACTGCTACAGGAAGGAGTCCCTGCCTCAGGCAATGTAATGCAAAGAAAATCTGAGACTTGTTTTGCTATTTTTTATTAGAACTACATTTGTATTATGCAGACACAAGAACTGGGAGTGTGTAAGGCTTGATAATATAAATTTTATTTTGTGCCATTCTGTCCATTCAGAAGCCTACATGTACCTGAAAACAAGTAAATGCCAATATTTTTTTTAACCCACCCAATCGAGAATGACATGCAAACTTGATAGCATGCTGGTTGTCTTGATTCTCACCTGTGATTGCATGGCCATGTTGAAGAAGGTGAATAGAAAGGAGTGACCATTTCTGCTTCATGATCAAGGGTCCTGGCTTTCCTATTCTTTTTCATACACCATATTTTTGAATATTATACAAATGTACACTTGTGTGGTAATTTATTCTTTTGAATGTCATCATGGTGAAAAGTACATGTACAAGAAAGATCTAAATTTTTATCTCTTGGCCCATACAAATTTATTCATAAAGGCATTAATATTTTAACTAATTAGCCTGAAATGAAGTAGTATTATTTTTAGTCTGAAAAGTAAATATATATGTTATCTCAGATGACTCAGTAATATTACTATTATTATCATTTCTGTTTTATCATTTAGTTACTTCACTTGTACATGTACATGTATGATTTATTAGTTGCTGGAATGTGTCAAAACTACTGTTATACATGTATCTCACATTTTGTTTGTACAAGAATATCAAAACCACATAAAGAAAAACTACATTGTAGTCTGGTGATATTATTGACATCTGCAAAAAATTGATTGCAAGGAATTAGAAATTTTAAACTTTGTGACACAGTTAATTCTCTATAGTTATCTATAAGAGGGTAAAGTTTCACATTTTTCTTGTTGGTGTGTTTGTGGTACACAGTTAACCTTTCTCAGACATCTGTTTGCTTTAGTGTTTAGTTTCACCACATTAATTGGCTTGGAGACTAATTAGTAATGAATGTAGCAGTGAAAATGTGGGGCATAGTTTTGTCTCATTTACCTAGCAATTAACAAAAGCTGTTGTCTTCATTCATGCCCTTCATTCTTTAACTGAGTTCCTGGATGTTATTCGGCATGGACTTCTACAGTATCTATGTGAGTATTGGAGTTGCTTAGCTATGCAAAGTTCCCTGGTAATAAACATGTGCGTTAAGAGTTTCATTTTCATTTACGTTCTTGTGATATCCTGGCATCTGCCATATTTCTAAACTAAAATGACCTCAGGTTTTTTACATCACAAATATTCCATTGTAGTGAATAACATTATTGACGTATTATTTTTATAATACCTGTAGTCACTTCTTTTCTCTGCATACAAATTATTTTTAAAGTTCAGGTATGTGTATATGTAGGGATTTTTTTAGCTCTTATTAGCAGTAAAAATTCACATTAACTTTTTTTTCACACAGGCGTCATTAATTATGAATTTGAATCTGACCAATTATTTATGGCAACAGAATAATAAACATGGTTGCAAAGAAACATTCAAAATGTATTACTATTTCTGTGACTTCAGTGACAAGCAATTTTACTGATTTTCTCTGGACATCTTATAATTTTATCTACATGTAATGTTATCATGTAGCAATGGTTGAGGTACAAATGTATTACCCAGGTTTGAAGAAAGTTCTCGATGAACTTTGGTTTATAATCTGGATCACATGAGAATTTCGTAACTCTTCATTTGCGTTGTACTTAATTATGAATTCATTTTTATCCCATTTTTCTTCTTACTGACAATAATTTGAAACAAAATTTTCTACATGTATATTCATATTTTCTTTTTTGTCATTATTTTACAGTGTGTAAAAAAAAAAAATTCGCTAGGTCTTTGTAAAGTGTGCATGTACTTACATGTATGTATTAACGCGCAGTATCTTCGATCAATTTTGAACGCTGAATAATATTTACAGTATAATAGCTTTTGGTGTGGACATTTTTGTAGCAAACAGTTGTTGTTGTTGCAAATGAGTTTGATAAGCATTGCCTGATGGGATTAGCAACTCAAATCCCATAATTTACATACTCATACCTAGTCCTTTTTGGCTTGAAATCAGGCAATGGTACCTCTGAGGAATTTGTGAGGGTTGAGCTCGGCTCAACTCCTGTGGCTCTCTTTGTGAGCTTGCATTTTTGGCAAAAATTGAATGCCTTGTTCTTATTCATTAACCCTTACCCCCTCCCCTTAAAATGTTATAATTTGATATGGAAATTTAATGGAAACGACAAGGGGGAAGGGTGGGTCTCAATTGACAATGGTTAATTTCAGTTCTTGCCATCAAATCCAAAGCAAGGCTGCTGCCTAACCGGCGCCTGGAGCACCTTATTTTGCGAGCACAGGCAGGGAACCAAATTTCTGAACAAGTAGCCCTAACGGGCACCTTACTCGATTCATCCTCACTTTCTTGTAAATTTGATCCCAGCTGGAATTACCGGTAATTAATTCTGGAATCTTGAAAAAAATGACTCAGGCTACTAACTTTAAATGTTGGAAGCCTGAAGGGCTCCCGGAAAGTTTTCTTAGGCAGCAGATTTGCAAAGGAACTATGTTATGTTCTAGCGAATAGTGGGTTCATAGAAAAGGTGTAACAGACAGCATTATGCATACTACAGAAATGCCTAGTTGTAGATCATGTTGTGGCCAGTTGCCGTAACCCAAGCAGTCACAGCCATGGACAGCTGTTTTTAGCCTTGTTTGCCCTTTCAGCATGGCACATCCATCAATCTACAGGACATTATGCTTATTTAAGATATTGACCAGAGATTTTGCTCAGGAGTTGGTTCATTTTCAATTAATTAATTTTATCCGTTGAATTTGCCGTCATACTCACCAATGGGGAATCCTTTGGGGTTATAAATAACATCTTGAGATGCCAGTACTCACAGTAATTTCCATCATGTCAACAAGCTGAGGCCACTCTCTGCATGTACAGTACATGCAGTGTATGCACATTTGTGGAATTTTCAGTTCAAAGATATGAGATCTTTGCCTTAAAAACTGCCCCTTATAGGTTTCAAGAGTTGTTGAAGGGGAACCTATTTCGGAAAAAAAAATTAAAAAATGTCTTGCCAGTAATAGTAATTTACAAATATTGCCATCATGTCAGTCAGCTGAGGCCACTCTCACTGTACATGTACATGTGTAGCTTATTTACATAAACTTTCAGTTCAAGATATAACTCAGATGAAGGGACTGAAATCAAGAGGCTAATATTATAAACTGGTCACAAGTAACAGTGAGATAGATTGAGAAAACCGAAGTGTAGTGTAGATTACGACACTGAAAGGCTCAACATTTCATAATGCAAAACAAAGTCTTATTGTTTGCACAATATCACTGATCTACATGTACAGGTAAGAATTTCATTTAGATGGCATCCATATTTCTGAGGGAAAGTGAACATTGGATCATGTTCTGAGTTTTTCTGTTGGTAATGGACTCCTCAATTCACAGCAAAATCTGTTGGTCTTAATGTCTTTTAGTGTAAAATAATAATTATGTTTTTAGTGCGAAATGGTCTATCAGTAAAAAATCATCAATTTGAATCTGCTTGTTGAGATAATGCAACCTGTTAGTGTTTGACATGTGCACTAAAATTATGACATTTTATTGAATTTTTGTGGACTCAGTTTATTGGGGGAAAAATTTAGACAGGACTACATGTTTCCATGTGTATGTGCTCTTTAAGAGTAAATCTTTTCATAGAGGCAGTGAAAGCATAATTATTTTTACCCAAAGGAAAAATACAAGTATTGCACAAAGCTACATTGTATGTCCATGTATGACTGTAGTTTTTTACATGTATATGCCACAGTATCATAATTTTCTCTTTTCTGTAATCAGTTACTAAAGGGATTGTTATTACCCGATAAATTTTGTAACTTTGTAAGGATCACATCCATTACATGGATTTGTTCAAAATGGTAAGAATCTGCAGCACCCATGCATTTGAAATGAAAATGTGAAATCATTATTTCACGGTTAGAGAAAAAGCAAAATGTTAATGAACCTTGAATCTTGGAGTGGAAGCAGCTGGTAGGGCAGCAGGCCTAAATTATTCACAGGTTGTGTTG
>JALIRR010003497.1:17500-37500 GCA_023091755.1 Montipora sp. Colony 1 RG-2022
CCAGGTTGCCATTTGGGCAAGCTGTAGCCAGGATGTCATTTCCCACTAACAACCGCCCACCCACCCCCCCCCCCAAAAAAAAAATCGTTATTTAAGTACAATTTTATTTTCCTCAAAAATTTGCCCATCAGGCAAGTGAAGGATAAAATCACTAGCCCTACAGGAAAATTTACTTAACCCAAGGTTGGTGGGCAAGCTTTTCTTTGTATGCTGATCTATACAGGTCATTTTATAGTCAACCTATCCCTTTCATGCCAACCACATTCTCCGACCCCCTAACATCATGCTTTAACAAAATCCTGAATTGAGTTTACTTTGTTATGGTTTTTTTTTTGTTCACAGCAATTTGGAAGTCTAGCGGATTGTGAGATAATCTACAATGAACGAGGATCTAAGGTGTGTACGTGTGTTTGTATCATAAATTTCATGAACAAGGATGAAGCTGGTTGTGTATGTGTGGGCCCACTTGGGATCTGGTCGTTGATTTGGACAGTTAAACTGTTGCAGTTAGATTAAAATCAGTTGCTTAGAGACTCTTTTAACCTGTCGTTAGTTAGCTGGCAGCACTTAGCAACTTCCCTTCATATGGACATTGACTGTGGGGAAAAATATCTTTAAATACTTTCTTTCTACGATCACCCAAGGAAGTCCAGTGTTATTTAAGGTTGCTCAAACCAGTTCCAGTAATTTCAGGAGACTGTCTCATGAGACAGGTTGACTCCTCAAGACAATGATGTTATGGTACTATATGTATATGAAACACCAGTTATTGCTCAACAAGATACACTTATTATTGTGACATGACAGGTCACCATAGCAACAGGAAAGCCATCTTAAAAGCACCTTGTATTTTTTCTTAAAACACTTTCAGTGTATGTAAATCTAAAAAATGCACTCCATGGTGAAAGGCTTACATGCAGGTGAATCCCCCTTCAAAGCTTTAAAAATTCTCTGTGGCAGGTTTAAAGCCACCTAAAATACATGTACACCAAGAATTATTATTTTGGATGTATTCTGCAACTCCAGAAATTCCAATCTTAGTGGAGTTGTAGAATTGCGGGAGTCAGCGTATTTGCAAGCAGTGGTTTCTAAACAAGTCTGCCTTCCTCTGCATTTGAGTTCTTTGATTGGTCAATTTCAAACTTTTCATTGTGTGATTCATTTGATAAAGTGTGACAAATCTTTTCCAGGTGTTTCTTCTAAGAGCCGTAAGTACTCCATCTAGTACACTGCACTGCTCTAACTTTCATAAAGATAATTACATGTATATCTTTTTCCTTAGGGCTTTGGATTTGTAACGTTTGTGAATTCTGCTGATGCAATGAAAGCAAGAGAAAAGCTGAATGGGACTATAGTTGATGGACGGAAAATAGAGGTTTGAAATTTTTTTCAACTCAATTTTTTTGTTCTGAGGTAGTGTATGTATTTCTTCACATTCTGTTCGAGGAATAAATCCTCTGAATGACAATGAAAATTGAATGATTGATGAAAAGTTTGTTTGGTGATGAGCTCCATTGTGGAAACTTGTGACGTGTCGCTAAAAATGGTCTTGGAAGTTTTTATAAGAATTAGGGCCCGATACGTAGATACATGCACATCCATGGCCCTTTTTGTGCTCCCTTAATAACGTTTATCAGTCTGAGTGATGGAACAGTTATCATTATTATTATTATTATTCCATGAAATCCTGTCAAATTTCAAGCAGTCAAATGCCCTGACGTAGTGTTAATGAGTTGTTCTCAAGAAAATAGGTGAACAAGAAGAAAGAGGCTATTAGACAGTAATATTATAGTTTGTGCATCTCAATTCTCATGGCCCTCACTGATTTTTTTTGTATGACTTACAACAGTATATTGCAGAAGGTCTGTCAATTTTTCCTCAAATGTTGCAACAATTTGGCAAATAAAAAAAGTATGGAAAAATTCATCTGTCTGTAAAATAATGTTACACACTAGAACGCATCTGTTAAAAAGAGATTGTTTACAATTTATTCTTTTACAAAAATTGGGGTTGTAATAGCGTGCAGGTTCAGTGGCCGTTGTTTGTTGTTAAGACTTCTATAGTTTTGGCTAATTAACCTGGTTTTGAATGATAATTTAATAGGTACATCTATTTTTAAATCCCTGTGGACATGTTCACAAATAATTTTTGATTTACCATTGTCATCTTCAAGATCATCGCTTGAACAAATTTTTCATCAAGCTTAAGATTCTTGGACACTGTCTTTTCCTTAAATTCAAGTGCAAAAACAAGAAAGAAAATTAGTAAACCACTGATGCATCTTTTTCATTACTGCATGTGTTGCATGATTTCACATTGACACTGATAATTTCTTGCTTAGGTTAACAATGCAACCCCTCGACCGCACGTCAAAAAAAGTCCGGGGCAAAATCGAGGACCCTATACGAATGGTACAGCATGCTTTGTTCCTTCCCCTTGTGTTTTCATTGATCTGTAGTGGCATGTACTGTGTGTAAGAGAATGCATGCCTCCTCGTTATGTTATGGAGAACTGATTTTGCAGATAAGTATTTATAGACAATTATTGAATGAGGATTCTTGGACATCTGTAATAATCGAGGCAAGTGCAAATTATTGGCTTGCATAAACCTTGGTTATTGGATGTCACAAAAACCAAATTCAATATTAAATAAATGTTTTATTGTACATTGCTTTGAGTTAATGATGCTTTATAAGTAAACACAAAGAAAATCAGCAAGCCATTTTTTAATCAATCTTGTGCTATGCAGTTGAAAACCATGCATTGTATGGGCACCTTAATGATCAGTGAATAATCTGATTACTAGAAATAGGTAGCTTTTCAGCCAATCAGAATCTGGTCAGCTAGAACACAAACAAGCTGATCTGTTTTAATTTTTAAAAGGCCTTTTAGATTGAATAATTTTCACAACACTGAGGTTGTCTGAGCTTTGTTTCTTCTGGAGGTTGTTGATGGGCAAAAAGTAGTTTGTTTTGAAGACAACATTTTGAAAGTAGTAGGCAAAATACCAGGTGGTACACCTGTCCTGCAATTTTGGATTTTTAAAGGCAGTTTCTCTGTCGTGAAAGAAACAGAAATATAATATTTTTACTTGTACTTTGGGGCTTTAGTTTTCTGTTGGTATAATGTTATGTAAATTATTCAGTTTCATTTTTCAAGAGTGGCTTTTGATGATGCATAAGGCAGTGATGGGTTTTATTTTACAAATTGTAAAATTGTGCATACAATTTCACATGGAATGGAATGGAATGGAATGAAATGTGCCATCTGGAGTTGGACAATTCCTTTTAAGTTTTGACCATAGCACTATCAATTGCACTTTTCAAACTTTACAAATGCATACTTTTCAGGATATTAATATAGCTAGGACTAAACCTAACATATTTTTCTTCAACTACAAGTAGTCAAATTTTCACCCGCTTTCAAAATTATCTAAGCTCATCAAGTTGCATAAAAGGAGAATTTTCGTGCTGGCCTCTGCTAAGTACTTATTTTTTTAGCAGTAGCATTCAGAATTCTTAAGAGTTGGGTTGAGTAAAAGGTGATCACTAACCTAAAGGCAGTTTTTAACAGAAGCAATTAAGCCTTTTTTTGTTTTTCAGGTGCAACTCTCCGTGGCATGAGAGGTGTTCGCCGTGCATCTCCTGTGAACAAGTTTGGTACTCGAACAATTCAACCGTCATCTGTGCCAGCATATAATGGCACTTATACTGGGTGAGCCACAGTTTGTTGCCTCTTAATATAACCACAGACCAAGTTGGTTAAGTTGGCTGAGCATCTGACTGCCGTGTTGGAGGTCATGAGTTCAACTCTGGCTTGACCAACACCAAGGAGAAAGTGGTGCCTTTGTAATTATCCGCAAAGGGTTAGACTTTCAAGTCCTCTCGGATAAGGACTTGATAAGCCCTAGGCCCCCATCCCACAACCTTTGTTCATACAGTTGTGGGATACTCTTCGATAAGACTAGGGCAAGACTTCCCGGTGTTGTGGTCTGATCAGATTGGAGGGTCACAAGTTCAATTACCTTGAGGTATGCATTGCATGCTACCTTCATAAAATAAAGACTACACTTTATTAACATTAGAACCTCAATTCAGTACTTCGCTGTTGATAATTATTAAGTGGTTCTTGCAATCCACTGGTTTGCACATACGTGTAAAAGCAAAACAAAAAAAGAGAATGTTTGTAAACAGATGTGTTCTCTTTACAATGTACTAATTTACGTTTTTGCATTTCCCTTCTCTAGAACGTATGATGGATATGATCAGGTATGACTCTCTTCTGCTCTGCTTTTTTGCAATGACTTTTATAAGAATTGCCCTGGAGAAAGCAGTGTTCAACTTTAACTTATCTTTTTTAACCATTGTGATTTTGTGTTGTGTTTGGAAGGGTGTCATGATTTCTTGACTGGTGAAAGATGTAGTTGTCAATATTATTGTCTGAAGTTTGCAGGATCAAGTCCTGCTCCCAGAATTCATTTGCTTATATTTTGGGATTTGTTTGTTTGTTTGTTTGTTTATTTTTTGCGAAGATAACTGAATCCAGTTTGATGGCAAGGATAGCATCTTTTAAAAGCATAACATAAAAGACAAGCTTCAAATTGATGCTACACCATGTTTCTCCAATAATTTGGGACCAAAACTGATTATATCTTGCCGCGAAGGTTACCGTAGCAACAGTTGCATGCACAGTAGCATCGAAGAGGATACCATGATAACACCTTTGCATGTGGCATGAAACTTGGTCACACACTCTTTGCAAAGATTTTCGGGTGCCTGCATGTAAGTGTTCAGTTCTTCTTAGGTGTGTACTGACAAAATCGAAGAAATCAACCAATGCCAATCCCCACCAGCATAATTATCCGAGTATTTGTTGTACATGTACACCCACCTACCAGACGAAGTAAACGAGTTAATAGGTCGCTTATGCAAAGGAGGACGCTGACGGCTACGAGAACGTTGTCCAAGAACATGACTTCCCGTTATTGTAATAATTTGGCGATTACTCTAAGTAGTTCGGCGTGGACAGTGCGTATTATCATTCTAGGGTTTTTATGAGCAGTGTGAATGTTTAGAGAATTTTTTTTGAAAAGTTATCGTCAGATGTTCGCGTTTCACGTGACGTCATCGTCGCCATGTTGCTGGGAGAAAACAAAAGATCTTTCATTAGCTCCTTTTGCTGGTCCACCAGCAATTGTACATTACATCATTGTTATCTGATGGTTTGCAAGCAATTGTCCTTTGTTTAGGAACACCAACATGGCCGTCGTGACGTCACGTGAAAACACTCTATTAAGGGTACTTTTTTGTGATTTCAAATGAATGTAATATCACTTCTCTCTTTGATTTTTTCGTGTTATGTTGACATCTTTTTGAAAATTAATGTTAAAATTGCATGTAAAACAAATCTGCCTTGTGAGAAATTTGTTGTCTCACTAAGGTCAGACACTTTTTGAAGCAATTGAACTTCTTTCTTGTCCAGTTCCACTTGTGACGTAACTGATTAAGTTCTTTATTTTTCGCTTTAGACATACGGCGCGAGGAGAATAGGTGGTTTTACAGGGTAAGGGGTTCCTATTTTTATTATCAGTTTTTTTCAGTCCTGGTCCCAGCTTAAACAAGAAATCTGCTGTCAATTGAGTTGATGTTAAAATGACGTGAGAGAAAGTGCGAAATAAAGGGAAAGATGAGAATCAATTGATCCTTTTTGGCATTGAGAAGGCTGAGAAATTTAGGAGCTTGCGGATGCGCCGGAATCATGAGCTATGTGTGACCAATTTAATCAGGAACGATTAGAGCGGTTTTCAATTTGAGTGTCGAAAGTAATTAGCGAATTGCTTTGGTTTTGCATTACTTCACTCAGTGATTGGTTCAAAGTTCTCGCGCCACTTTTTCAACCAATCAGAAGTGAAACCAAAACCAATCGCGGCTCGCGCGTGCACATTTTCCCGCGCTTTGTGTCGGCTACGTGTAATAACTTCGAGTTTTGATTGGTTTACTGGATTGTCTCCGTCGTTTTTGTTTGGCCAAAGTAATTACTTTGGTTTTGGTTTTACGACACTGAATTGAAACTCGCTCTAAAACAATGAAACAAGAACACCACTCTAAACAATTTTGTTTCTTGTGCACAACAGTGACTCTGTGAGTTTAAAGTTTTACTCAAGGTTTTTGTTCTCAACAAAATTAATACGCAAGGTGAAATCACCAAATCCGAACTCCAATTGAGGTAGATAACGGCAAATTTAAATTCTTTAGTTCCTTAAGTCCCACTTGAGTTTCTCTCAGTGCTTTTAGACGTGAAATGACATGGACTAAGCACGAAAAAAAAAAATTAACAGCCCATTTTGTTGAGGTAGGCGACGTAGATCGTAGGATCCCTAAATGAAATAAAGAGTTTAATTGATCATCGTGTGGCGCATTTAGGGAGCAGGGAAGGCACATTTTATATGTGTTTCTTTAAGGACGGTGCCTACTAATTCAAAGGTATTTTTGCCCCGTTTTATGATTAGAGCGAGTTTCAATTGAGTTTCGTAAAACCAAAACCAAAGTAATTACTTTGGCCAATCAAAAAGGAACTGAGACAATCCGGCAAACCAATCAAAACTCGAAGTAACTACACGTAGCCGACACACGTTCCCGCGCTTTGTGTCGGCTTAATGATTGGTCAAAGTAATTACGTTGGTTTTGGTTTTACGACGCTCAATTGAAACTCGCTCTAAAACTGGACTTGCTTAAGGTTAATTCAACAACTTATGACCCGGATTCAAGTTAGGGACGGAATGCGATGAGGAACATTAAAGCTTACAAAAGTTTCAGTCAAAAATGGAAGTCCATAGATCTTGTAAAAGTATCTTAACTGCAAATCTTAATTCTATATTTACACCTTTTTGGTTTTTTTTCTTTTATTTTATACTTTTTACAGCGGCGTATCTCAGTGAAAACTAGTTAACAGTTAAAAGCCAAGTGTACTGACCCCTTTCTTTTAAGTGCTTTCCTTTTGTCAGAACTGGTTGGCCAGATCTGTCAGTTTGCAAAGAAAATGAAACAATTTGAAGGACCACTTGCATGATAATCCCTGGCATTCTTCAGGTGTGGTAGATTAAGTCCTTCCAGATGCCCGGCCTGGCCGGTCAATCCTGTCAAATGGAAAGCATCCTTAGTGAGCTATTCCAAAGCTAGAGAGCAATATCCGGGGTCGAAAATTGCGGATACTTTATGGTTTAGTTGGCGAATAAGTGGAAAAGAATTTCATTTCATCTCGAGTTAATCTTAATTTTTGTAACCCTTCCTTCCCTGAAGCGGCCTCCATTAACGAGTACAATCGTCTGGCGTGAGAAAGAGAAAAATCTATAAGGATCATTCTTAAACCTGTTTGAAAACTGCTCCAAGCATCCGTATTCCGGAATAGTGTCGAAAGATCTTGCCTTTCCATCTGGCTCATTGTCCTTTATCGTTTCCTGTATCTTATGCTTTTACAGATACGAAACAACAGCTGTGGCCGCAGCACCTTACGGGGGTGGATATGGTCCGGTGAGTTTGTCATCCTTTTTTTATTATCTGTGCGCAAACGAGGAAATTTCCCGAGGTAAGTGGGTAAAGTTTAAGTTTACCGTTTACCGTGGCGTTCTTACGTGCAAACGATTTTACGTCGAGAGAATTTTCCTGGTTGAATAATTATTGTTAAAGGGAATCACCACTCGTTCTTAGAATGACTTTAAACCTGTGGAAATAAAGTTAGCAATCAAATCTGCTTATATATTTTTTCGGAAAATGTTTGTATCTGATAAAAAACTAATCTAGAAATCGCTATTTTTTTTTCACTTTTGAGGACGGTGCTTACTAATGTAAGAGTATTTTTGCGCGGTTACGTTTAGGAATATGCGGGAAACGTAGATCTTGGCAATTGTTATTGAATTCCAAAAAGAAAATTGACGGTAACCACGTATTTTTCAAAGATAATAGGCAACTTTCACGATAGCCTCATTTGACTACAACTACCAGAATTCAGTTTGTTTTCCTTTCTTATTTAAATTTTGTATTCATAGCAATAGCTCTAATTAGCATGAGACAACCAACACCTGTAGGATTCTGGTACTTGTAGCCAAATGGCGTTATCGTGCAAATGTCCTATTAATCAAGGATATTTATAAAAGCTTTAAAAATGCAAAGCAATGTATGGCGCTCTTTTCCAAATTGAAGTTTAATGATCTCTGAAAAATGCGTAGTTATCCCGATTTTCTTTTTGGATTTCAATAACACTTGTTTAGATCTGCTTTACCAGCATAGTGTTAAATGGCGCTATAATATCCCTATATTAGTAAGCACCACCCATAGAAAACCCTAGTATTTCGATATGCGCAGACCTTATGCGCAATAACATTAGTAGGCATCATCCTGAAATTGCCGGGTCGCAGCCTTGTTGAATATTTGTGACGTGTTATGGTTGCGCTGTTCTTCTGACGCTAAGAGTTCTTGTGCGATGAAAACAGGGAAACTGTGATGCGTCCCAGTTATTGAAGCTAATTTGAAAACAGAATAAAGGAATTCTGAAATTCATTTCTTATAATTGTTTTTAAAACTTTTCACTGGGGATTCAGACATAAGCTGAATAACCATGCGTCACAGATCTGGAATACCAGCTGTGGATCAATACACATTAGTTTTCAGTGTATACCTCAATAACATTGCGGCAGTGACATTGCAAGGTTGTTGTTGACTGTTTCTGGAGTTATGTGTTCACGTTGAATCAAAACAAGGACGGAAGATCGTTATCGCATTGTTTATTTTATCCACTGCGTCCTTACTTTCTTTTTCAGACAAGCACATATGCTTCTCCAGCTCCAGCATACCGACCAGTGGCACCTCCCCAGGCCCCACCAACAGGCTACACGACAGGCTACAGATATGCGCCATATTGATCACGTGATATTCACTGATTAGAACATTCATGCACCTTACCATCCAAAAACACCACACAAAATCGGCAAGACTCCAGGAAAATGGTGTATTTTCCACAGGGAAGAACCTCGGACTTGTTTTGTATAGAGATAGGTTCAAATAGACATTCAAATTCAACTGAAATTAAAGTGCTTCTGACAGTCTTCCGGAAGGTATCGGCCGGGAAATGTTCTGCACACAAGAATGATTCAATCGTGACAGGAAGGTCAAGAATGCCGTTGACTCGGAAGAGATTTTCCTTTCTTTAGTTACATGTACCCGATAGATGTTTTTAAGAGTAAGTGAACAGTTCCAGCTTTTTGGCCTGGCTCAAGAGATAACAAGGGCTTAGAAGGAGGGAGACATTGGGATATGTGAATCGATATATATATATATATATAGTCGGACGTATGTTTCTCCAGACGACCTCAAAGACAGAAAACAAATGCAAAATGGCGGCCCTCTTGCGGCGCCAAGGCAAATTGCTATTTAGTGGCGCTCCAACGAGTTCCTATGACATTAAGTAGTTGCGGTCGTTGAGGCAAACTAACTTTCGTTTTAAGTTCAACTGATAATGACTTAGTGAAAATCACAAATCCCTTCGGTCTACCCAAACCCTCTTCTCTCCCTCTCAGGCTCTTTGTTTTCTCTTGTGTGATGGTTAAATCAAGTGACTGGGCGATTGTGAACTGCGTAGCAAGCATTAAATATTAAAGAGGGCGAGATCTTTTGGGCCGCGCGCGATTCCTCCCCACGCGCGACCCTCAGAACTCGAGCAGGACCTCGAACAGTGGCAGATTTCCTTGGATAATTTGCGCTTTGAATCCCTTTATTGAAAAAAAGGAAGCTTAAAATTGGTAGAATATTACCCTGAACATCATTTCGACTTTAGCCTCTTTTGCACTGGTTTCCCTTCAGAAGAGTGATAAAATGTGTCGTTTTACACTTTTCCACTTATCCTCACTTGATCCATAATGGTTAGCTTTTCTCTGATATACTTGACAACACTACGTAACACAAAAAAAATGGATTTCTATTCCCTATTTTTGTCTCTGAACTCCGTCCTTTCGAAGGTTCCATGAACAGACCCTTAATTAAAGCCTTTTACCTATCTGTTTAATTACGTACGCTTTACTTTATGTAATTTAAAGTGCAACAGACAGTCTGGTTAAGCGAATCTTTGGTCTTTTTCCCATCCGGTATTTGTGTGCTTTCGGCGAACCGTTTACTCGGGGACGCATTTCAAACTTTCTCCAAAAAATTGTAAGAAATTTGAGTGTTACCTTTCAACGAATCATTTTCATTTTCTTAGAACGTTTTAGTTTTGTCCGTTGGTGTGACTGTAGACGCGTAGTGACAAGCTGCAATCGTGGCTTAAAACCTTGGGACACTTAAGTTTGAAGAAGGTATGCCAAGAGTGACGCGACCCCATTTCATTTCTTCCGTTAGTCTCTTTCAATGTTTAAATATTG
The DNA here is from genome assembly GCA_023091755.1 of Montipora sp. Colony 1 RG-2022. NCBI lineage: Eukaryota > Metazoa > Cnidaria > Anthozoa > Scleractinia > Acroporidae > Montipora > Montipora sp. Colony 1 RG-2022. Next base: position 27,909 of record JALIRR010003497.1, read on the forward strand.
AAAGGTTTTTCTTTACTGAGAATGGTCCTGTTAAAGATTGCATTAGGTCGTCAAAGACTTACGAGGTTTACCATAGGAACGTGGATATGTTTTTTTCCGGGTGATTTGCTATATATCCTTAGATATTTTAAGCCACGATTGTAATTTCAGTGCTTGTTCCTCACATTGGAGGAAAAGTGAATGAACACACTCTAAATATCGACTTTTGTAGGGTAGTTGTCATCATCAATTTCTATTCTAGTATGGACCCTTAGGGTAATCAAAACCCCTCAGAAAAGCAAATTATTTTGCGTTTTGTACTTGCGTAGTGTAAATTGCACTTATACTTGGAAATTGTGTGTAGGATTTCTGAGACGCTTGCAGCGTAAAGTACTATAAAGAAAAAACGTTTGGAACTTTTTTTCGGTGTGGCTTTGGAGTCCTTCTAAGTAGAGGTATCTTTAAACTGGCACAACGTACTATTACATCCTTAATTCATAAGTCCTCTTTTTTGCCGTGTCACTTCCACGAGTTGCTGCTTGATGAAGGCATCAAAAAGGTGGCAGATGTCAAGTATGTCTTAAGAGTTCTCGTTTTCCCCTTCCATCGATAGTGGCGGCGGCTTTTTCACAAAAATTTGTCACCCTGGTTTCAGCAGTTAATTTTACGCAAGTTCTATCAATCTAAAAACTAGAATTCACAGCGCCCCTCATAGAGCAATGTTTTTCCGTGGTAAATTGTCCTATTGGAGCAAGCATAGGGACTGTTTTTGTCGTCTCAACCTCGTTGTAGAAATGTCCTTAGAGAGCCGTAGGGGCTGCCAGGGTGGAGGAAAAAGCTACCAAAGTTTTTTTTTCCCAACCTGTCGTCGCTTTTTTTCTCCACCCTGACTCACTATCCAGGGGTCTAAATGAGCTTTTTTATGCTGTATGAAAGGGGAATATGGATTGTACAGCGGTTGTCCTGAAAGGGCAGGATAAGTTCGATTTTCTCGGAAAATCTCTATGTCAAGGGTATAGCAAAGCATCGTCCTCAACACTTGCATTACTACATTGAATCATATGATGTTGACACTTCAATACTTGGAACACTTTGAAAAGACTGTCCGATCGGTGTTACGGATCAGGCGTCGGTTCAATTTCTGTCCAGGCCTCTGGTTTCTTTTTAAGTGTTCCTTCTGCGCGTTACCAGGCAACTTCGTAGATCATTACACATTAAGCCATAGTGCCAAAACGTCGAATTTATACGAAGGCTAGCGCACCACCAACATAGCTGTTTCATCACGGAAAGATAAAATGTCGGATTATTTACATTTCAAAATCTTAGAAACTGCTTGCCTGATGTTTCCATTTCCCCGATAATACAATATCGGGTTGATACCTGAGCTCAAGGTCAGCAAAGGAAAGAAAATAGGGTTGATAAGTTTGATGAAAGGTTTTTTTGTAACGACCGTTGCAGCAAAAAACGTAGCAGCAGGGATGAAAACCAGAACCAATAAACCCAATACGTAAAATGTTGTTTTTGTCAGTTGCCGTTCAATGCTAGCATTTGCAGCGTTCTCGGGGTTTCCATGACTACGCCTGCTTGCAGCAATTCTGTTGACACGGCGACTAAAATTATGAAGGGTCTTTGCCTGGACAACGACAATAATAGTCGCTGCCAGTATCGCACAACAAACCGATAATCCCCGAACATTCTCCATGACTCCAATTATTGTAGCGATTAACCATGCCAATGTACATGCAACGATGGCACGAGGGCGGGTCACCAGAGACTTGTATCGGCAATAGTTATTGACTGCAAGGTAACGGTCGATACTGATAACACATAAATTCAGCGCAGTGCTAAAAAATAGAATCTTTGAAAGAACCGTAACTCGTCTCTCTGTCATCTCCGAATAGACTTCACAAATTTGGCTTTTCAGTAAATGTTTTATTCTAAGACCAGAGGATACTCCTGCAACTGTCGCTCCCCATAAGATATCAGTCAGTGTTAAACTGCACAGCATTAAAAGACCAGGGCGAATGGATTTGATACCGATTCTCAATAAGGCCGCGATGACAGTTGTGTTGGAAAGACAACACCAAATGCTCAAGAAAAGCGTGAATGGAGAGATGAAGCTGGTGTAGTAATAGTAACTCTTCTGGAACGAAGAGGATATTCCTGAAACAAAGCACGATTCGTCAACTTCCTGTTTCATCTCAAAGATGCTATGTTGGTCAAACTACAAGAAAGAGGAAAACAAATTTAGTGTCATGATATTACTGTTTTGGACATGTGAGAAGAAGAGTTGTTTTAGCAAAACAAAAATTTGAGCCTGATTTTTGTTGTTTTCCGTAGACGCGATGCTAGTATCTAATGTGTCGACGGGAAAAAAGAGGAAGGAGATGAGGATTTCTCTGTCCGCTGACAGACTGTAATTTACGTAAACGATTTGATGCGCTATTAAGTGTACATGTACTTTTTCATCAAACAAAAAATGTTACACTTTATAATTTAGTATTGTTTCATTAGGAAATCAAATAAAAAACTTCTGTCTTATTGGGGAGTCAAGATACGACTTGAACCAAAAGCACTTGGTAGGTGGTCCCACATTTATCTGTTTCTCGTTGTCTGGAAATCCCGATGAAACGCGAAGGACGACTTTGAATTCTTAAATATTAACCCGTAAGTGACTATCTAATTAGGAGCCAGTTGCTCTAAGCCTGGTTGGCGCAAGCCGTTGGTTAAGAGTTATCAAAACCTATAAGTTTTCATTATTGAGTTCGACTTTTGCAGAACGCAATTTCTAATCTTGGGTATCCTCTGCATAGGATGCGCTTTAGAAAGGTTTTCGTTTTTCTTTTCAGCGCCATATTCATTCTCGTCACCTGAGCCTCAGATCGACCCAAGGCTCTGGGAAACTCTATGCAGTAGAACATGCGCCGTAGGGTTCTCATAGCCAAAAGTTGGCTGTTTGAATCTTACGGCGCCTGCTCACTCCTCCTGCTAACATGAATGCACCAATCAGAGACGCTTTTGATTGTTCTTCACGAAAACCAATGAGAAGACACTTTTATTTCAGGGTTCCCCAGAGCTTTCTCCCTCAGCAGGAGCCCATGAGGAGGAGTTTGCCTTTCCCATACAAGCCCTATGAGTCAACCAACCTTTTGTCTATTTTTAGAACGCCACGAGTTCTTAGGCTCTGCAGACATTGTTTAGAATGGCCAATCAGTATAAAGTTATTGTGGAACAAAGACAAAAATGGCAAAAACAATGTATGCAAATTGATGTAAATTGTTGTAAATGTGAGTTTCCTGCTGAAAGATTAGTTCTAAAAATAGAAAGATAGGCGACTCAAGGTTGACTAAGGTTGACTCAAGTATATAAAGCTTTGGGAGGCTCCCAGTCATGGGCTCCTGCCCTCGGTCAAGAGAAGAGCTCTGGGGTCGAGATTGCGCCATATTGAATTACATCATACTAGCATGTGCATTTCGGTTTTGATACGTTACATGCGCAATGACGATCGTGCTCCTGGTGATTGTTTGCACCAACAAGCTGATTTTTAGCAAGGAACGGTTTTTTTTAGTAATCTCAGACAATTTCAACAAATTCCAAATTTCACAAAATTTTGTTTTTGTGACGTCGTCACCTCTTTACGCCAAACCTTCCATTCTTAACCTCATTCCACAAACCTTACACATTAGTACTCTCAATAGACGTTCTTTACATAAATGCATCGTCTTTATGGCATCTCGGCTCGTCTGGTGATCGCTTTATCATCAATGACTACTCCTATTATTTAGTTAAACGCTGGTTAGCGCTAACCATGCTTCGACGAGCAATCCGAACCAGATCGCCAGCGCCAAACTTCACTTGTGTGGTTTATACTGATGTGTTACTTCTTGTTTACAAAATAGTACACTAGTTTTTAGATTTCGGTTTAACACTAATGTTTAAAGTTCAGCGTGCTCTAATGATAGTTGGTAGCACTTTGACTTTGCTTCGCTCTTCAATTCTCCCATCGCATCAACAGAGTCGTTGCGCCGTTTGATTATCATTTAAGCCAAAATTGCCTTGGATCAGGTGTTTCTTCGGCCACCTGCAAGAACTCGGCTAAATTTGATTGGTTAATTACACGAAAAAATTTTATTTAAGTACTTACTGTAGCGATTACTTTGAGAGGTGGGTCTGATTGCTAATGATGGATTTTGTGCGCTATTCATCATTTTTATCACCCTACAGTCCCATTATTGGGTTTTTGGTTTCTTTCAAGCTGTAGCAATCAAGATTGATCAATAGGGAGTACTTGCGAATAATGAGTCAAGGACAGGAAAGGAATTAATTTGCCCGTTTTGTTATGGGATATTACAGAGACACCGCTAAGAAAAAACATGTCCCATTTCTGATAAGATCGAAATAAACACCTAATCAATTGGTAGCTTCTCCTTGAAGGGGAAAGTTCCTTAATTTTGCTACAAAGCCATTTCTGGTTGTCATCTTACAACTATGATTTATCTATATCCCTTCAAAACACCAAACATGTGGTTTATAACACAGCGACAGTCCTCCTTTTAATGACACAAGTTCAAATTGATTCTCGTAATTAAGATGTCGTTAATTTTTTGTCTCTTAGATTGTCCTTTTACAGGAATCGCCTGAAAACAGCTGTTTGCTATATTCATGATGGGTAGCTACTTCTACTAATTGATTTTATTACGTATATGCACTCGACTATAGTGAAAAAAGTCGTCCAACATTTTTCGCAGTGATTATGCATTAGGGATTACATTTCCTGGACTACTTTTTTTTTTTTTTTTTTTTTTTTTTTTTTTTTTTTTTTTTTTTTTTTTTTTTTTTTTTTTTTTTTTTTTTTTTTTTTTTTTTTTTTTTTTTTTTTTTTTTTTTTTTTTTTTTTTTTTTTTTTTTTTTTTTTTTTTTTTTTTTTTTTTTTTTTTTTTTTTTTTTTTTTTTTTTTTTTTTTTTTTTTTTTTTTTTTTTTTTTTTTTTTTTTTTTTTTTTTTTTTTTTTTTTTTTTTTTTTTTTTTTTTTTTTTTTTTTTTTTTTTTTTTTTTTTTTTTTTTTTTTTTTTTTTTTTTTTTTTTTTTTTTTTTTTTTTTTTTTTTTTTTTTTTTTTTTTTTTTTTTTTTTTTTTTTTTTTTTTTTTTTTTTTTTTTTTTTTTTTTTTTTTTTTTTTTTTTTTTTTTTTTTTTTTTTTTTTTTTTTTTTTTTTACTCTTAATATTTCATTTTCAAAAAGTTTCCACATTTTTTGTCAAAATTTGTTGTTTAAATGCTATGGTGCCATAGTCCTGTAGACGCTATTTTCTCGCTTTCTTGCCATCAAGTATGGTTTTGTCTTAAGAAGCCTGTTCTACGCAGTTTGTTCATTTCCCATACGGCTTTCATTTTGGTGTTCGAAGGATTAGATAATTGTTGAGGAAAAAGAGACAAGTCTATTGGTTGTTTGGTTTTTTTTTCTTTTTTAACGAGTTCATCTGAGGTTTCAGTCATGTTGATTTACTCACCTTGTAGGCCGACTGAGGTATGGGTTGAATTTCCCAATTTATTTTCTGCCGAGTGACGGATCCGGGTCTTGTAATAGAGAAACTAAAACTGTCACCTCGTATTTAAACTAACTAATATGAAAGAATTGTCCGGTCAGATGACAGGAAAACCCACCTATAGCTACGGCATCTGATTGGGAAATCTGAACAATTAAGAATATCTTTACAATACATAAAGAATACGGAATTATTTAATAAGAGCCCACACAGGCACGGGATCCTTACTTACATTTAGCGGGATGCCGGATAAGGCATAAAATCCAGCGGGATGCGGTATACGAAATATTTTAAGCTGGTTTTCGAAGCGAAAGATAACTGCAGTCGATGAAAGCACTTAAGCAATTGTAAAGAAGTCTGACCATGATTCGAACCCATGACCTTGTCTTGAAAATCCAAGAGCCATCGGTACTGGCAATCAACCTGGTCAGGCGCCCGTCCTACTCTCGGCGGCGAAAAGCCCTGGGAACGAGGTTGACTGTCAATCAGTTTGTGAGTAGTAGAACAGTGTCCACCGAAATGATTCACGGTCAATGGTTCGAGTGCCATTAAAGCCTGAATCTCATTTCAGGCTTCTTCACAACAGTATCTCAATTTGACGAATTTATTGTCTCTTTTTTGTGGATATGAAAACTCGGAAAAACGAGTGCTAGTAGTGGAAATCGAGCCCATGATATCGATCTTCCGACCGCTAGTTCATTAAGCCCAAAGAAAGTCATGGGAAATTAATTCTTGACAATTAAAATCGATTACGGTAATATACGCCGCAGTTGCAAGATATGAGTTACATAATACCCTCCACTAAATTTTAAGGCGGGATGCGGGATAAAAATAGAACGATGAGACAGGGAAATCCTCCTATTTGCGGGCGGGATACGGGACGGCCTCCGGAGAGTGAAAGGTATTCCAAATGAATAGCAAAAGAGTCAATATAATACGTTGATGAAGAGTCATTAATAATTAAACGATGTTTATAGACACCTTTAGTGGTAGACATATGTTAATCCGGTCTTTTACCGAGAGGCCGGAAATGTTAATTGTGAACTTTTATCACAATGGGGAAAAAATGAATACAAATGTGGGAGATCAGACAAATCAGACTGGAGAAATAAAGCCGCTAATTCATGGCGCAATCTAACGCTCATAAAAAGTGACTTTTGAGAATTGTCTTAACATAAAAAGATCAGCGGTAGTAATTCAAGACGGCTTGATCCTTTGTAATTAAGTGATCTACAATCCTGGGCGAAATTGTTTGGACAATGAAGTCAATATAAAGAGGTTTTAAAGATTCGAAAACCGGAAACGGTCGAAACGGTCTGAAAAGCTACATTGTTTGGAATGACAGGGGCATTGGGGAAAATTATTTTAAAATATAAGGTAAACCCAGCCTCGTTCCCAGTTGTCCTCACGTAAATTGAACGTGATGTCACCAGTCGAGCGGGATCGAGAAGATTCCCTGAGGACCCCTGGTCAAAAAAGGCAATTTAAAAATGGCGGCTGATTGCGACCAACTTGTACACCTGCGATTAGCAGCGGAGTATGGATGGAAACCTTCTTTTCTTGAATGTCAGAAAATTCGAGACGCTGAACCTGCTTTTTCTGTTCGCGAAGGAAAGATCGAAACGTTGACCGTGGACCTCTCATGAAAATAAAGAAGTATGTAGCTCTGGTTGTCACTGGGGATGGAAGTTGTTTGTATCGATCGATTTCGGTGTTGGTTTACGGAGACGTGTCCAAACGCTTGGAACTTCGCGTACGTTAATTGTATTTTATTATATAGATATTGATGAAATACCAGGATTTCTCCTTTTACTAAAAAATCATATCTTCACCGCGCGCAGTGAACATATCGTTTTTATCTTTCACATGTCAGGATATAGGTGTTGTCATGGTGACCAAGACGATTAGCCAATAAAAAGCGAGCTTTCTCTTCATTGTGCTTCATTATAATTCTTCTCTACTACATTAACATTTTTATTGCAAATTTGACATTATCATGATTTGTTTTTCATAACTTTCATATCTTGTTTCATGTTACACAACATGCGTGTTTTATGCGAAACTGCATAAAACAAGTTGTTTTAAATCTAGACATTTCATCAATATCTATATAATAAACAGAACATTACATGGCTGCTTGGGGATACGAATTTTATCTTCTCGTGCTGAAAGTATCTCTCGCTCGTTCGCTTCGCTCACTCGTGAGAGATACTTGCAGAACTCGAAGATAAATTTCGTATCCCCGCGGGGCCCTGTAATATCCTCTATATAGAACTTGCATTAAATAATCCCTCTTATTATATGACTAGCTCCGTGAGCGGGTAACATGAAGCTATACTGCCGCTTGGGATTTCTCGCTTGGTCCCGCAAGAGAAGAGAAAATTTGTGGTATCTGCTTTAAAGGAAACCTCCACTTCAACAAAAAAATAATAACTTTAAATTACAGGAAATAACTATTACAGTTAATTCAATCTAGAATATTTTCAAAGGAAAGCGTTTGTTTCCGAAAGAAACAAGTTTTAGAATCGCTTATTTTTGTTTTCTCATTTCGTAGGCGCCGCCATGTTGAATAATAGTGACGTGTTACGGTTGCCCTATTTTTATTAGACAAAAGCTCTTTGTGTCATAACAATAGGGCAACCGAAACACGTCACAATTATTCAAGGTGGCAGCGCCCCCGCGAAATTTTAAAGTGAAAATAAACTATTTTAAAGTTCAATTTTCCTGATATAAACATCTTTTTAAAACCAAATTAAATTTCGAACAAATTTGTTTTGTAAATTTGTTTTACCAATATGAAAGCTTCACAAACTCCATGTCGCTTAAATATTTTGATCGTTCAATTGGCATGAATTAAGAATTTATGGTATTTCATATTTCTCATCGACCTTAAACTAAGGAGTCGAGTTCTTGTATTAAGTCATCTGGTTCTTGTTTTAAGATTCCTGTGTCCTTGTTCCAAGAGTAATCAGTGCTTATCTCAGGACCTTAAAATGAGCATTTTTTATCCTTGTTTTAAGGAGTCTCAATTTAACAGTGTAAATAAAGGCAACGTACCTACCTACCTACCTACCTACCTACCTACTATCGTTCTTTAATTTCTGGATTGATCTTGAGTTGGTCTTACATTTTCCTGTCACCCATATTTCTGATGTACGTAGATAGACATCCTAAACACTGGTTTCAGTATCCTCACACCAGGGCCCAGTTGTTCAAAAGCCGATTAACGCTAATCCCAGATCAAAAATTAACCAAGGAGTTTATTTCTCTACTCCCAAATGCTGTTCAACACTGATACTCTTCAAAACTTTACATTAGAAGAAGTCAATCTTGAAAAACAAAAATAAGCAAAAGAAACTTTCAACGAAAAGGTAAAAACATGAAACAAAAGTTTACGCTAATCCTGGATTAAGTTAATCGTCTTTCGAACAACCGGGCCCTGGGTTAGTTTTATATACGAAAAGGTGGTTCAAAAATTAGAAAACAATTACACATACGGATGTACGCACAAAAGATTATTGCCAACTGTAAGAGGAAAAATAATGACAAGGTTTCCAGTATGAATAAGAAAGTATTTTGATTTATTTTCATTCCAACCATACAAAGCTAAGACAAGAAAACCGTTCACCAACTTGCAATTATTAGGGTCCTTTCAACAATCATTGCTAGTCTGGAGTTTATTGGAAGCCAGCTGGTTCTCGAAGATGAAAGTGAGCAACTCGTGATCAATGTTCATGGCTATCTGATAAGCCATCTCACTATCAGATAAACACCAAGCGCTTTAAAAGTTTCTGGTCGAGAGAGCCAACCCCTTTAAAGGAACAGGGGCACCCAACGACCAATTTGTTTTAAAATGTATTATTATACCCCAGTTAATGAAAATAAATGTTATTAAGGCATTTTCAGGTGTTTTTCAGAGTCGATGGGAAAACATTATCTGTTCCTTTTTCCCAGCAAGACACACAAGAAATTTCCCAGCCAGCTAGATAAAATTGGTTGGTTTCCCAGCCAGCTGATCAAATTTATTTCCCAGCCAGGAATTCCGCGCGCTTTCAAATCCCTCGATCCGAA
>JALIRR010003498.1:5000-10000 GCA_023091755.1 Montipora sp. Colony 1 RG-2022
ATCTAGAGCCTTTTGATTCAGAGAACCATACTCAACTTTGTTTGAATGGTCAAAATGTAGCGCTTAGCAAAGTGGTTTCTAAGGCCGTGTACAAAGAACTTCGCTCCAGCGTTATTAAACAACCGACAGCTCAATCGAAATAAAATACAAAAAAAAAGATTGGTGTTTTCGTTAATCCAGGAAAACCTTTGCATATTGCATTGTTTATTTCTGAATTAGCTAAACGTTCGTTTCAGAATAACACCGGTGTATCTTCTATTGAATCTGCCGTTTATGCTATTAGGTGGGGCCACGGAATGGCTGTTATAGAGGCTTGTCCTGTTAGCCATCCCTCTGAGTAAGGTTCGCTTTAGAAGGGGCCAAAAGAATGCTTGTGTGCCCACTTCAGCCTAAGGAGCCGCTGTCGGTAACACTGTACAGGCAATTGCTGTGCATTTGCCTCTAGCTCTTCGTTCACCCTTTTTAGTTGGTTTTGCTGTTTTTTTTTTGTTTTGCATGGACGAGATTAAGAATATAGCACTTTCGCGATGTCTCTATATTTTGTGATCGTCGGTCAGTTTCAATAATACGTGCCTCAGCGCGAAAACGATCGGCATAGATCCGGCTTGTAGGAAAATAGCTGGTGATTTGTTAGATATCCATGGTGTTTGGAGGTGCGAATCCGCTGATTTGGCGTATTTTGGGCCTGAATTGACATATTTTGAGCCTGATTTGGCATATTTTGAGTCTGAGTTGGCATAGTTTGAGCCTTATTTGGCGTTCTTCGAGTTTATTTGGTCTCGTCTTGGTTTGTGCCTGTATCGCTATATTTGGTCTTTGGCTCAGTAGTTGCTTGATTTTCACGATATTTTTTCTTTTCTTTCATATATCCTAAGTTCCGGGATTTGGCTTGAAGCGGCCTTATTGACCAATTCTTTGATGAGTGTCACGAAAAACGATCAGCATAGCGAAGGCCACACTGCATTTCTCGCTAGATCCGGCAAGGTTACTTGTCCGGTGGCTGTGACCGAGCGGTTGGTTAAGCTTTTGCCGCAGTCTTCCTCTGCGTTTCCATTAGTTCGTAGAATTATGAAAGCCAAGTCTAAGAAGCATTTTCATTCTAGTTTGGGCGTTTCTATGACCACTTTAAGGGTGGAATTTAAGAAGCATATTAAGCCACTTGCAAGGGAAGTTTCTAAGTACGGCAAGCACAGTAGGAAGTCTGGTGCGGCGTCCAATCCGGCTTCTAGGAAAATAGCTGGTGTTTTGTTAGATATCCATGCTGGTTGGAGGTGCGAATCCGCTAATCAATTTAGTTGTTTTTCATTATCTTATTATATATTTTCCAGTATTAACTGGCGATTGTTTATTCAGAATAAGATTTTCGCTTTTGCTGACTTTGTTAATTTTGAGAAATTTATTTAGAGTCCTGGCTGCGGACGTGAGTTGTGCCTGGCCCGTTCCATGTTTCCTGTACCCTTTTTCCCTATGGGGTTTTTTGGGGCAGGTTTTTTCTGGCCACCCTGGTACGCTTACACGTAGCTTTAGTTTATTTATCCTTGCTGTAGCTATGCTCCTTTTTAATTGGTCCCTCATTGAAGTGGGTTATGGCGTTACTCTCAGGCCATATCCAACATTCTCCAGGATTTGTTGGCTTTTTCGTTTCTTGTTTTTCTATTAACTTCTGGTAAGTGCAGAAAGAAGAATCATCTAAAAAGTATTACTTTCCTTACAAACATTAAACTAGATAAAGTTAAAAAGATATCTATTTATAAAACAGCGCTTAAAGCGCTCTGTGCAAATACGTGGTAATATATAATCATGACTACGTTGACGTAAAGACTGGTATGTACGTTTGCTCGGTAGAAGATCTGTTAAATCTATATGTGTGATATTTTCCTATAGTTGTTTATCCCTAGTTTGAATTACATCGCTGATGACTATGCACTCCTTGGTGTAACCATATTATCGATCTTAGAGAGGTATTTACCAGCATAAGCACATGATAAGCATAAGCATAAGCATATCGTACTGCTCGCGTGACGCTCTTTGTTATCAAGAAAGATGGCTTCCGCGTACCAAACGCTGATGTTGAGCAACTGATACAAATAGGCCTACGTGAACAACAAGAAGAAGAAGCTGTACCAAGGTGCTCCGCCACAAAAGAAGATCATTTTATGCGGTGAACGGACGAATGCGTAAAATTGTTATTCACATTGTACCAGGTGCATGAACCGAAGTTTGCAGACGTCAATTTCAAAAACAAGAGCGTGTAGGAAACAATTGCCGCAGAAATGAAGAAAAACTGCTACCACCCAACAGCGGTACAGTGTTCAAACAAGTGGAAGCAGCTCAAAAAAAGCTTTGTGGAAGTTGAAGACAACAAAAGAACGACAGGAAGGGGGAAGAAAACCTGTAAGTTTTATTACGAACTTGGAAACATTGTTGGCTAAAAACCAGGGGTAAATCCGGTCGCAACAGCGTAAAATTCTGGTCGAGGTGAAATAATAGAAGAAAAAAGCAAAGTAAAAAATGAAGCACTGGAGAAGAAGAAGGAACGGATGACCAAAGGCCGACAAAAAAAGAGGAAAAGGAGTGACAGCAGCCGCCCAGAGGCATGGAGCGAAGCCATTCTCAAACTTACGGAAGAATGCAAAGAAGAACGAAAGGCAAGAGAAGAGAGGCCATTCGCTTATAGGCAAAAAATGCACGAAGACAAGATGAAAATTCTGTCGGGTTTTTTGGAAATTTTAAAAAAGTGATCTTTTAACGCGACTTATAATTTATTTATGCTTTAATTTTACCTTCAGTTGGAAGTTTGAGAATTGCAATTTGTTCTCGTGTACTGCAACACGTTTAGGATCGCCTTTGAATGTAATTTATTATTTAACGATTGTCATGCATATAAAATGTGGAAAAATATCTGTTAAAAGAAATTTAACCGCCTTTGAATATAATTTCTTATTTAACAATTTTTAGAATAAATTATGGAAAAGGTGTTTTTAAAAGAAAACCTTTTTAAAATGTAATTTCTTATTTATTAATTTCCATATATATAAATTATCGGAAAATCTTTTTGAATTATAATTGTAATATTGGCTCTTGTAAAAATGTATCAGCCTTGGATTATACAATCTACAAAAATGGTGTTTTTACAGTACAAACTTCGTACTATAAAAAGCAACGGCACAAGTTCATCATATAAAGGATGAATTGCTGTTTCTCAGGTTGATTTATAATCCATGGTTTTGACTGCAATTGATCCTAGTCCTAATAATACTAAATGGCCGTTTACACGACAGAAAAATTGGGCACCGACCCGACAAGAAAAGAGTACGGAACTCACATTTTTCCCCGTGTAAACTTTGCGGATCATGTATTTTGGCATGGGTACGGACCCCCCCCCCAAAAAAAAACACCGGTCCGTACCAGTTTCTTCATTTTCTTACGTCAGCTTGCTTAATAACCTCATTGATCGCATGCGCACTAAAAATCCGCGGAGCTCTGGGGTCAAGAGTGCTGTTAATTTCAACCTGGCGTCTGGCGAGAATTCACAGGAAAAGGAGTCTTGCTCCGCTTGGAAGGACAAAGAACGTACGCAAACGGAAAACTCGGGATCAATCGTCACCATTTTGTTTTAGAGGAATTACGCATGCCTGGTAGCGGCATACAGCTGCACCAGTTACCGTAGTGTCGTACCAGAAATTGGTCCGATCCCCCAAAAGTACAGTATAAACGAAACTTTCGAAATTTGGTCCTCAGACCTCTTTCGGTCCGACCTGTGCTTAAACATTATCGTTGCGAACGGCTAAAATTATGCAGTCCGTACCATTTTTAGGACTGGTCCGTACCCACTGTTTCTGTCGTGTAAACGGCTTTTAAGTCACAGCCCAACAAACATATTTTTAATTTCATTCCTTTTAAGAGTGGCATTGGTATTGCGTCCACCAATATCTTGAAAACTGTTTACTTCTTCTTCATCATTATATTATTCGAAAAAATCATCCCCACGCATTAAACAAATATTGTACAAAGTGCATGCAACAATGATAACCTTCACAATGTCATCCAAACTGTCCATTTCAAGGAAATGGAGGGCTCAAAAAGGGGCTTTTTAACAGACCAAAAGCCCTTTCAATCACCATTCTTGTACTAGAATGCATAAATTGTAGTTACGATCAGCTTGGGTGAGGTGACCATTATCCCTATAAGGGGTGGGAGCCAATCTGCTAAAGGATATGCCGAGTCTCCAAGAGAACAGTGGCATCCAGAAACAGTGGAGAGTTCCTCAAAACTCTCGCATCATGGACACTGCTCGGCCACCTTGCATAGCAATCTATAAACTTGAGGGTCATGCATACACACAGCCTGCAAGTTCACAATATGCCATCCCTTGCGATTGACATAATTCTCTAAGCAGAATCGCGGAGTACTGATAGGGATATGGAAGCCCCCCCAAGGCAAGACTTTCTTCCCACGACTTCTCGTGTCTTTGTTCGACATTGACCTTTGATAGCTTTGTTTCATTCATTCATCATTTTTTCATTTGTTCGTTCATTCATCTATTCAGGATGGTATCAGAAAAGTATGACTTGATAGAGTCATCGACTCACAGATGTTTACATCGCATTTGCACTGCCATTAAGAATCACTTGACACCAACCATTATTTGTTGGCCAAGGGTAGAGGACATAACAGAACAAGAGGCAGCTTTTGAGGAACATCGAGGATTTCCTGGTGTCTGAGTTGCTATTGTTGGCTTTCTCACGTGTTCCTCGTTCATGTGGGCACAGGCTCCCCTAGCTCAGTGAGAGCATGGCCGACAAAAAGATAAAGATTTGTATGGGAATCCCGATAAAAAGCTTAAGACGATAACTATATAATAAAAATCTCAATTAAAAAGCCTAACCTCATTGCCATTGTGGGTAGCTTCTTCCTTGAGAGACTTGTCGTTGGGTAGTGCAGTTTGCTCTTGTAATAATTTGATGGGAAGGGGGGGGAGGGGGAATCAGCAACACAGG
>JALIRR010003498.1:20000-27500 GCA_023091755.1 Montipora sp. Colony 1 RG-2022
TGAAAATTTTCGAGCCTAAGGTATGTTATGAAAACTGTCTAACTAGAGTCCTGGGGCCCGTTTCTCAAAAGTCCCGAAATTTTTCGGACCCGAAAAGCCATCTGCGAAATTGCCAACCGCTTGTTTTGGAAAGCCGATTTTTAAACATGTTTTCAAGGTAACAAAAAGAAAGGTAAAGTCTCTATTACGAGCCTGAAGGCCCATTAAGGCCGGCGCTTATCTCCGGTTTCCGTAGCATGAAGCGACTAGGAGTATTTATGCTCCCCCTGGATGGGATGCTAGTCCATCGCAGGGCTACCCCCAGCATTACGCCGGTACCCATTTATACACCGGGGTGGAGAGAGGCACCGTGAGAGTAAAGTGTCTTGCCCAAGAACACAACACAATGTCCCCGGCCAGGCCCCGAACCCGGACCACTCGATCCGGAGTCGAGCGCACTAACCAGGAGGCCACCGTGCCTCCCACAAAAAAAAAAAAATAATAACAAAAAGAAAAGTAACTGTGAAGTTTGACGAATTAAATGCTCTCTGTTCTTGAATTACAAAAGGAATTGTGACACCCGAAAATGGCCCCTAAAGTTTCGGGCGTTTCGAGAAACGGCCCGTTGAAGTCCTGAAATTTTCAGGCTGCTTTACGCAATTGCAAAAATTGCGTTCATAACTGCGAGGATCGTAGCTTTACTTCAACACTCTTTATTTTATCCTTATAACTCGTTTTTCATTATTATTTTATTTCACCCGCAGTCTGCATTATACCCCTAGTTTGTAGTCTGCAGTTTGCCTTTTACCCTCAGTCTGCATTTTACCCCCGGCCTGCAGTCTGTAGTCTGCGTTTTACACTGACCGATTTAGGAATAGACAGTGGTTAGTGGAGAAATGAAGTCTGTTAATTATCTGAACGCTCATCGTTTGCATACGAATTATAAAGACGCAAAACCAGCAAGCGAAACATTTCCCCTATAAAAGAACGACATAATTCTCAACTTGACATAGTCTGATGTTCGAACCATCTTTGCTCCCGTGCTTACGTTGGCCCTAAGCGGGCATTACTAAACCACGAAACAGCGAAACGAAGCACCAAAACACCATGTATGATCCCACCGTATATTGAATACTAACCGACGAAGGTTGGATTTGAGATTAAATATCGTTTTAGGCTAAGATTAGGATTCAGATTAAGACTAAGATTAGGAGCAATAAAATTTTAGGCCTAAGGCCCAAAACGATGTATAAATCTCAAATCCAACCTTTGTCGGTTAGTATTCAATGTATGGTGGGATCATACATGGTGTTTTGGTGCTTTGTTTCGCTGTTTCGTTGTTTCGTGGTTTAGTAATGCTTACATTGCGCTTTCACGAGTAACCCTTTTGGCAGGCGGCCGTCACTCGTGATGAATTTCCATAAGCCACGCCGATGTGTATGACGCGCCAAAACGGACAAAACAGTCGAGTGTATTTGGTGTAGTTGACATTTTTAAACAATTTCTTTTTCGTTGTTGGATAAATGTTTTTTGAACAATTTCTTTTTCGTTGTTGGATAAATTTTACTACCCTCCAGTTTCATCCTTTTCTTTCAAATAATTGTTCTGTCCTTGCTGTCTTCATTGCGTGTTTTGAACCACTCCACTGCATCGTTGTGAGTTGTCGTCAACAAAAAGTGTTATTTTGCTTGCTTTTGTCTTTCTGGACGCTTTAACTGCGTCCAATGTTTTGTAGAATATCTCTTAATCAACGCAACTTGCGTTAGCTATTTTACGAACCATACGGGGCCACGCATTGCATACAAGTAAACGTTTGCAAATTTGCTATGACCGAGAAGAGTCTGGGCCCTCTTGCACCGGGAAAAAAGTATTTACCGTTAAAATTAATGATAACTCCTTGTCCAAGTCCTGTGTGGTTTAGCGGTTAGTTACAGCAAAGGACGCTCTACTGAATGATGCCAAAGGTCCCCGGTTCAGATCTTGTGCATCTTGTGAAAGTGCAGTTTTAAAAGTGATTTCGTTCTCTTATGTATACATTGGAATTGATTGGGTTAAAGGGTACATAAAGTAGTGGTAGGTATGGCGAATGGATCAGGGAATGAAAGGTTAAGAGGGATAGGGTCAGACAAAAAGAGAGTGAGAAAAGAAAGGAAAAGAGTAGAGAGGAAGGTAGGAAGTGGGAAAGGTGATTTTTTTGTTTTTGTTTTCAACACCCCCCCTCCTAAAAAATCCGTGCCCCTTTTTTCAACCAAACCCCTTTAAAAGAATCGCTTTTCAAACAGTTGATAATTAACCTAGGTTAATTAAATTCACCTATATTGATTTAAATTTATCTAGTTTGATTTATTTAATTTCAATTTAATTTCAACATGTAACATGCACAACCAAGAGCCCATGAGTAGGAGCGAGCAACTGCCCTATATTCCTGTCAGGGCATTTTCACAGACCGATTTATTTTTAGATTGAATTGTCCGCGAATGAGACTTCTGTGGGAGCGCGATGACCAATCACAGGAAACTAACTTGACGTCATAGCGTCACCGAACCGGAACTGCATTTGTTGCTTTGCGGCAAAACGTTGTCCAAGAATTAGTCTGTACTCTAAACCTGGCTATACCCTTCCCTGGGGAAACCTAAGGACCCCCTAGATAACATGGAAAAGTGCGATGTAATTTATAAAGTCGGATTTGAGGAATGTGGGGAGGTGTATGTCGGAGAGAGTGAAAGATCCTGGGGAAGATGACTTTAGAACATGGAAAGTTCCAGGACCGGGGGGACTGTAAATCTGCCCTCAGTCAACACCAAATGCAAACAGGACCCGCGGTCACGAAGAGACCGATTATCGACCATTTTCACATTCCCCATAATAGACTTTGTTTGCCCCCCAAATTTTGCATAAACTATTGTTTTCAAATGCTCTTGGGAATATGCAGTGTCCCAAGAGCATTTGAAAACAATGGTTTATGCAAAATTTGGGGGGCAAACAAAGTCTATTATGGGGAGTGTGAAAATGGTCAATGGACAATATGCAGATTCTGAACCAAGAACCCAGGAATACGCACCGAAAGATCAAGGAGGCTATCCACATCAAGCTCAACCATGCCGGCCTAAACCGCAACGAGGGCTGGGATAGCCCTGACGTCTACTTACCACTCCTAAGGAGGGAGGTCAGGGGGGGGCACCAGAATTGAGGCAGCCTCGTTCTGACTTTGACCTCGTTCCCGGAGGTCAAGGTCACTTTGTTCCCAAAGGCCAAGGTCATTTTGTGATCAAGATGGGCTGAGAGTCATCGAGAATTTAGAGGTGAATACTTTTCTGCCTTATTTTGCTACTGATACAATAAAACTTTCACTTTCGTCTAGATTGGTCTGTAAAAATGCCGTGACATAGGTTTAGTAAGGGAGTTGCTCGCTTCTACTCTTGGGCGAAGGGGGTAGTTTCAATAGAAACTGTGGTGCTGCGTAGGTGGGGAAGAAGTATACAAAAATTTGATTTTATCAACGGAGTTGATAATGTAAATTGACCACCGTACAGAGGTTCTAAAGCTGACGTTTCGAGCTTTAGTCCTTCGTTAGAGCGAATCCTGGGCTCCTGGTACAACCAACTTGCTTAAAGTGCCTGTTATGTCTTTTGAATTTTGAGCGGAAATTTGTGCTACTTCTAATGATACTGACACTAATAGTGATATTTCCGAGAACGGATAAAGCGAGTTTCAATCGAGTGTCGTTAAATCAAAACCAAAGTAATTACTTTGGCTAATCAAAAAGGACGGAGACAATCCAGCAACAAAAAGCACAGTAAAATGTGCAAGCGCGAGCCATGATTAGTGCTTGCCACAAGTTGCTCGACATTTCCCAAAGAGTTGCCCGAAATTTCTCAAAACGTTGCTCAAAAGTTGCCCCCCAAAAAATCAAAAGTCGCTTTTGTAACGAAAGTTGCACAAAAGTTGCTAAAAAAAGCAAAAACTCTTTTTTTTTTGTTTCCCTCTTCTTTTGTTTGGTCTGATGCAAAAATATGCAATCTGTTCAACAAAAGTAACATTTCTAAGCATTTTTGTGCAATTTTGCGTTGTAACCAGCTTCACTAAATGAATTTGATCGTTGTCGTTTCTTTTCATCAGGTCTACAATATTCTGGTCTTTTTATTTGCTTTTCGCAATAACTGTCTTTGTGTTTTAAAAATATGTTTCAGGGATACAATTTGCTTCAAAACAGAGCTTTTTTTCAGACAGTTTCCTTGCATGCGTCACATCTGAGTTTACCCGACACTACAGTAAGATGCTCCCCTTTGAACTGATTTAATCTATCCCAAGCACTCACATTCGGATCGGCTGTGCCGCGGATGCTTCTCTTTTTTTGGGCTTTGTGCTCTCTTGAAATCGCCGCTTTCGCTGGAGTATTCAGTGATGCCCCTGCTTCTGCGGCTACCCTCAGAGGATCTGAATGACCTTCGTCACCTGAAACACTCGAATCAGTGGAGTGTGAATCTTCGCCGCCAGTTTGTAGTATCTTTAAAAAACCGCTGACCTAGCAGCCTGGCTGCATGCATCTTTTGCCCATGATCTGCCCCAGGGGCCCAAGGGAAGAAGAACGGATCCTTTTTCACAGGAAATTCGTAAATTGTCTACTCAAACATCGTAAAATACGGAAGCATGGGCAATCAAAGCACTAAAAGCTGCTCCGATCTCTAGAAAACTAGAAATTGCTCAGAATGCAAAAACTTGCTCGAAACAAAAAAAGGTGGTCGAAATACGAAAAGTTGCCAAAAAGTTGCCGAGCAACATGTGGCGAGCCCTAGCCACGATTGGTTTTGGTTTCACTTCTGACTGGTTGAAAACGTGGCACGAAAACTTTGAACCAATCACTGATTGAAGCAGAGCGGTTTTCAATTGAGTATCAAACGTAATTAGCGAATTGCTTTGGTTTTGCATTATTTCACTCAGTGATTGGCTCAAAGTTTTCGCGCCACTTTTTCAACCAATCACAATTGAAACCCAAACCAATCGTGGTTCGGGTGAGCACATTTTCCCGCGCTTTGTGTCGGCTACGTGTAATTACTTCCAGTTTCGATTGGTTTACTGGATTGACTGGATTGTGTTCGTCCTTTTTGAAGTAATTACTTTGGTTTTGGTTCTACGACACTCGATTGAAGCTCGCTCTAATGAAAAACCAAAGTAATTCGCTAATCATCATTATCGTTATCATTAAAAAAATTCGTCATTCAATTTATCTTTTCTACAGGACCCTTTTGATGACCTTTTTTCAAAAATTATATCAAAGATTTATCGTAAGCTCTTTGCTTTCTCAAAGAAAGTCGAAAATTTTAAAATACGCCCAGATGACTGTTGTCCCCCCGTAAAACACTGCAAAATTATGCAACTTCGTGACGCAATCCCACTTTAAAATTTTGTGTGATAGCAGATGGCCCTTAAATGTTTTTGAACATATAAACCTCTTGTTATACTATTACTTTTAAGGTCAACTTCAATAGCCTACAAAGAGGTCTGCCGTATATATTTACAGATCATGATATACATAATCTTAAAAGAGATTTACAGGAGTTTGTTTTCGCGGGCGAGCCACCCCGCCATAACCTTTAAATCAGCTTAGAAACTAATAATAATAATAATAATAATAATAATCATCATCATCATCATCATCATCATCATAATCGTAATCATAATCATAATCATAATCATTTATTGTTTATACAGCGCATGATCATACACGCTCTACGTGCAGTTAAAAATAGATCAAAATTAAACTAATATAATAAATGATAAATTCCTATAAATCAATTAAAATATACATAATAATGTCTGTATATAAAATTACATAAAATTATGTTGAAAATCATACGTAATAAAGTTATAAACTATAGGCAAATTTGACCAAATGTGCCTTAAGTTGTTTCTTAAAACTACCTAATATATTGTCAACTAAACGCAAGTCTCTGGGTAACTCATTCCATAACTTAGGTGCAGCCAGCATAAAAGACCTATCACCTTATGTTTTCTTTCGATCCTAATGAATATGTATAAGACTTAACATTTACTATACCCGCAGACAGATACATTGGAGCTAAGCCATTTATAGCCTTAAATGTGATTAATAGTATTTCATAATTAATACGCCATCTAACAGGCAGCCAATGTAATTCCACTAAAGATAGGTGTGATATGGCAAAACTTAGGTGCAATATAAATCAACCTTGCTGCTGCATTAAGTACTCTTTGCAACTTATTCAACTGACACTGGCAAACCAAATAACAGACTATTACAATGATCAATGCGACTTGTTACCAAAGCATGAACTGAAAATGCTGTGACTTCTACAGAAAGGTGTTTACGACTGCCGTCTAATATTGTATAAGTAATAAAAATCAGCAGCACATGTCTTATTAATATAATTAGCCATACCCATATCACTATCAAAAAATATACCAAGATTACGAACAGATGAAGATGAAAAAACGTCCTAGTTTCCAATAACAATGCTATCAATTTGTGCTTTAGCCAACTGCTGCTTATTATCATTAGGTAACAATTCAGTCTTAGAGTGATAATTATCAGATTGTTCGATATCATCCAATGCCTTAAGTCCTTGATACATTTTGACATTACGTTGACAGCATCAGAAGACTCACTTGGGCGAAAAGAAAAATACAATTGCGCGTCATCTGCATAGCAGTGCACTTGCGGAAGATGGTGCTGGACAATCTCAAAGAGCTTACCAGTGTAAGCATGCAGTAAAGAGGAGAGGTCCCAGGCATGATCCTTGCGGCACACCTTGCTTGATCTAGAATGAACTAGAGACTCCACCAATTACTGATACACATTGAGAACGATTTTCTAAATAGGATACAAACCATTTAATGGCGTCGTTGGTGATTCCAAGGTCTTCTTCTAGACAGCCTGACTTTCTCATGTTTAACAGTGTCAAATGCCGCGCTCAAATCCAACAGTACGAGTAGCGAAACTTGTTGATTGTTCATTGTCAAAAGAATGTCATTCATTACTTTTAGCAGGGCCGTCTCTGTACTATGGCATGCTTTATACGCCGATTGTAATGGTGAATGTAAATCATTCGTTGACACGTGCTTATAGTTATCTGATCTGCAACAGCTCTCTCAGTCGACTTAGAAACATATGGCAAATTATTGACCGGACAAAAGTTCTGATATTTCGCATCCAGGTGCGATGATGTCAGTACAGGCAGAAATTGCGCTTCTTTCCTCTATCCGGAAAGGAACCACTTTGAAGTGATTTTTTTACTATCTTAGTAATCACTGGTAGTAGGACACTAAGTAACTGGATAATAACTTTGGTTGCGATGGGATCCGACGAGCAGGTTTTTTTAGATATTTTTCTGATTAGCTTGAGAACATCATTCTGCGACCTAGGACTAAAAGCTTGATAGCGATGTATGAAGAAATTTATCACCAGTGTCTACGAAAGGCATTGCTGGAAGTCCAACTTTCATCTCGCTAATTTTGCTGTTAATATCTTCAATCTTCTGAACA
>JALIRR010003498.1:35000-43439 GCA_023091755.1 Montipora sp. Colony 1 RG-2022
TTTTTTTAAAACTTTGGAAAGAGTGTCATCTTGGCCTGCTGATCACGTTTGGGGTCATCGAGTTCGTTTTTCAGGTATGAGCAACTAAAGCCAAAATATAGGGTGTTTTTACAAGGCTTTCCTGTTGCCATGGTAACTTGTTACATCAGGAAAATGACTGCATCTTCTTGACCAATAATTGATGTTTCACATGGTACCATAACATTGGTGTCACGTGATAAAGTTCTAATAACAAGATCTCTTGAAAGTGTCGAAATTGGTTTGAGCCACCTTAACTTCGGGTAAAAAAGGAAAAAAACAAAACTGTCGTTGTAAACCAAAAAATGCGAGATCTTCAGCGCTCATCGAACAGCGATGTTTTCCAAAAACAACCTTTAAACTTTCTTACTTTATTCCATGACTCTTCAAAACATAAATGACAGCATGACTCGAACTCGGAAAGGCCTAAAAGTCACTCGCCAGCGACTCGTGATTCATGACTTTTCCCCGCGTTTTTCCAACATCGTGCGTGGCTTCAACACGTTATAGAGTTCGGAAAAATGTGCGATGTAAAGTAAATGTAAAGCGCGATGGGTGCTAAGATTGGCGCCCACAACTTCAATGATATGTGCCCACAGTTAGGTGCGAAGAGACAATAGGAGAACATCGTCACTCGTCATCAATTACCCAGAAAACACTGCTCTCGGCATATTACACTGAAGTCAGGTTTATCTTGATCAGCAGCAAGCATCTATTTACAAGCGTTGATCCTCTCCAGACATGAAGAATGGAGTGAATACTCACTAACAGCCGGACATGCTGAAATAATACTGAATGTGACTGACTTAGTTCGGGCTTCTGATCACAATCATTCAATTATTTTTTTATGATTATTGGTCAATTTTCAAATCTCATTAAACCTTCTGCACAGTCTTATCAGCGTGTTTTAAAAGAATCAAACGTCTAAGAGATTTTTTTTCCGAATAAAAAATGAAAAATATAAGATACATTCTATGAACCAGTTCACGGTATGGGCGTTGTTGGTTCTTGACTGGCCCAGCAAAGGCTTTCTACGATTTAAAAAGAAAACAAAATACACATTCGAAATCCTGAAGGGCAAAAATTTGATCATTTCGATAATAACGTGTATTTGTTTGGGCAAACTAGGATCTATTGGCGAGTTGTTCTGTCATATTGTTTCATACAAACTCGGCGTAGCCATAAATCACTTCAGGGCAATTACCAAACACTCCCCGTGAAAGTTGCCGAGAGCCAATTCTTTACTCAGAAAAAGAGTTTCCATGACTACAACGCACAATTTCATCATAGAGAAGCTCAAATAATTTATGGAAATCACTTAACGTAGGAAGAGAAAATTTCGCGAGAAGAGGACACACGAAAAAGAGAAAGTAGGATGCATGGTGCATCTAAAAGCTTTCTTTACCAGCGCTACATTCTAGTAATTCTTTTTGTAATGAATGATTCACGTGTGCAAACCAGTGCGAAGATGAAATAGGGATATGAATATCAATCTGCAATAAAGGAAGTCTAAACTAAAGTCGTGTCAGCGTAATAAATTACACGAAAGGCACTTTTCTTTACATATTATTCACGATGCAAAGTTTCTATGAGCAACACATGCAGCACGCGATTGGTATATTTCCCTTTCCATATATCAGTAGCATACTTTGCCTTGGCCTGTTCCTGAGTTCTTTTCATAGAAATTGCCATTGCCATGGCAGAGGAAACAAAAAATTAAAGAAACATCCTGAAAATACAAATGCGAACACAAACAAATAAAGTTTGTTTATTGGCCAATGAGATTTTCCACGAGATTTCCTCAGCGCAATAAATCAGCGTGCTCATAATGTCAACAGCAACCAATGGAAACATTGCTCTTTCTGGATGTTTTGCTCATAACATTTCTGGCTGAGAGCTAGGTGAGCAGATTGCAGAGGAGTTGGAGACAGTTAAGATCAGTTCTAGAACTTTTTAAATTCAGTCAACGTTTTAGCAGTTCCAGTTTAAACCAATTTAGGGCAGAAAAATATAAGGTAAGGAACGACTTATTTTATCTTAGTACAACAACTTAGTTCATATTTTTCTTGTTGTGACCAGAAGGAAATGAAATGTTTCCTTTTACCCTCTTTGGGTACGCAGAACACGAACCCTTTCCATGCGTCACATAGGACCTCTATGTAAATACGCTGTAAGCAAATCATGACATTGAATTGCAATTTCTTTTATGTTATTCATAATTACGTTTATGGTATACATCTATCGCAAGAAATTTTCGTTTTCTAGTATTCTGAAACGACTTAGTAAGAGCTCAAAAAAACTTTCTTCTCCACAGAATAGACCAAAAAACCACCAACTCCGCAAATTCACCTTAATAATTTTATGGTTTATTTCTTTCAATTGAACCAGACATGAGCCGCAAACTATTGATTTTGGTCTGCCTCCTTGCTGTTCATATGGGACCTTGCATGTCAGATTTATACATGCATTTCCCGCCCGGATCCAACAATCGCTTGAATGGCGCTAATGAGAATGTGCAAAACAATGCCAGACTCTTTGATTCACAGGTAGGTCGCCTAAGGGAGAGCAGTCAAACCTTCTTAGACAGAAATCTGGTTTACCTATGTTTTACCTCAATTCAGCCCACCCTTCTTAGTAGATTCAGAGCTTCTGAATAAAACACTTATCTCTTTTTCTTTTCTTTAAGAACAATGACAAGTGCGGATACAATGTGGGTGACAAAAATGATGATAATCCCGGAGAACAAATCACTGAGAGCAGACAAGAACCAATGGTAATGCAAGGCAATCCTTAGGTGCTATTAGGTTGGCTTGTAACATGTATAATTCTAGAGTGTCATGCAGAGTATGGGAGGAGATGGCCATATGGTCTGTGGGTTGTAATCCTGGTCAGAACCCCAAGAACCAAGCCACGACAGGGGGCAACACCCGTTTTAGTTACGCCACAGAAACCGCGAGAGGCTCCCGTGGAGCGGATCATCGGGCGTGTAAGCTGCCTTACCCTTTTTAAGCAAATACCTTATTAGACGTGCATGGCGTCACGTATTTGATTATTTCCTATGTTTTATTAGCTATGTAGCTATTTGAAATTAGTATCATCCTGAAACTATCAATCGTTACTTCCAATAATTTTAACACACAGTACTTTCTCTTTTCTTCCCGAAATTATATCTTAAATTTTACTATTAACTGGTAAAATCCATTAAAAAACGAACAAAGGTAAGTAATTTAATCTGTGTTGGTTTTTTTTTTTAGGAATTTTACATGAGTGGATGCTCCTCTCATTCGAAAACTGAAGTGGACATTATGTGGACAAATCAACATGGAACGGGACCAAAAACTGACGACAGGGTGGAAACACAAGTTATCTTACAATACATGTGCCAGCCGTTCCCGGGAGGGAAGATGCCCACTGATGATGCGGATACCGACTACGAATTTCACACCATTCGTAATGGTCAAACAAGTGGGTCTCAAACATTTGCTGACCAGACTCAAGAGTCAAATAGTATTTCAAAACAACTGGGACTTCATGAGCCACACCATTACTATCAGGCTTATTATCGCAGATATAGAAATAAAGGTAAAATTGCTGTCTTTCTCCCTCTCTCTCTCTCTGTCTCTTGGTTAAGTATATAAGTTCTTTACCCAAGGGGCCTGATGGGCCTTTCTACGCTCGTAACAGAGACTTTACCTTACCCAAGGGGAAAAGTTTCTACGGCAACCATCTTGAAAATCCAGAAAAGTATAAGGACATCGAACAATTAGAAAATTTGTGTTTCAAAACATCAAATCTGCGTGAAATGAATTGACGTATTTCACCAAGAATTGATCTGTCCTTTAAAAGAGAACGTTTTGGATCCGTAATAGGTTTGTTTACTGCTGACCAACAGCTTGCTGGTGATTTATCAATTTACACAAGGCAGAACGCTGCAGGCACCATAAGGGGCCTGGAAGTCCCCGAAGAACGCGATTACTATCCATACTGGGGACCCACACCATGGAAGGACATTGCTATCCTTGTCAGCGATGAAAAGACTAAGGAACTGATGAAGAAATACGTTAATAGCTCTCAGTACGGGCTTAAATGTAAGACATTTTACAAGTGAAACTCTTTCTTACTGATCGTCTCCCTTCTTCCAGAACTTACTTCTTAATCTCCTTTTCAGACATGTGCATTATGCCAAAAGGGCTAAAAGATCAAACTGACTGCCCCCCAGACAACCAAGGTATTACTGCTAAAAAATGTGTTGCCAAATACATCACCGAGGACAAGTGTAAAGCGGCTGGAGGGGATTGGACAAGATTCATCACGAATTACTTGGAGAAGACTGCTGGGGTTTTGAGTACTTGTCACGGTTTCGATGACATGAAGCTGGCAAAAGGCGTGCCCTACGAAGCACACAAGATCTCGCAAGGATGTGATAATAAGAAACAGTATGTTCTTCTCCACAGACCTCCTGATGTGATGTATGCTCCATCTACTGTCGTGAACCACAACGGAATCAACATGGAAGGCAAATTTTCTTCTTACAGATGGAAGGTCCCTTGCTTTCCGTCTAACACGACACAACGTTGTGTCATACGGATAAGGTAAGGAAGATAAATTAAACGAGCAGCCGACTCCGAAAACTCGAACCTTTAAGGAAAATTGAAAGCGAGATTTGAAAACAAAGGACCGGTAATAAGAAAAAAAAATCAGTGTTCACTGTTATTCTATTTTCTTCAATTTTTCCTATTCATACTTTATAGATTTAAATCAAATTCAATTATAAAGTTTATTGAAAATGGAACAATAAAATATTAATACTGTAGAAATCACAACGTGACGTGGCGTGAAACAAAACAAAGTGAAGCAGTAGAAGAGGTAAAGTACGAAAGTCGAGGGTCTTCGAACTTTGCAGTTTTCAAAGCGAACAACGCCAGTTGTGGTTTGAGTTATCGAGAGTAAAAATATGTAGAGAATTACTTGAAGGGAAGGGAAATTACTTCAAACTAGCTACAATAGCAGTAAATGTATAACGGAGATCCAGGGGAAATCGATTTTAGTTCGAGTTAGTGCTAGGTTCGAGTAAGAGAGGGTTCAAGATATCGGGAGTCGACCGTGACTGCTTTTGAAAAATTATGCAGTTTGGATACTGCTTTCCACTGAGACATCACGGTTTCCTTGGCTTGTCGAAGAATTTCAAATTTTAACAGGAATGAATAAACGATGAAATGATATATGAAATGGATCATATATGTGAACTGCGGATATGAAATCGAGTGAAGCTATGATCGTCGCAATTATGAACGCAATTTTTGCAATTGTGTAAAGAAGCCTAAAAAAATTCAGGACTTCAACGGGTTTGAACCCGTGACCTCGCGATCCTGGTGCGACGCTCTAACCAACTGAGCTAGGAAGCCACTGACGTCACGCAAGTAATAGATAAATTAACAAAAGCTGCATCAGTTTGTATGATCACGAAGAGAACCAAATTCAAGAAATTGCGCAAAAACAGTAACACACCTTGGATAGATATCGAACTTTACTCATTAGTCGGAAATTTTTGAAAAAGGAAAAAAAATTGACTGGGGAACAGTTCTAAGTTAAAATTTAAAAGACAGTGAAGATGATAGTGACATCAAAGCAAAGAATGATGTTTTGAATTATAATTAACCAAATAAACGAGGAAAGGGGATTTAGCAATGGACATTCCACTAGGGTGGCTCTTCTTGTCCAATGTTTAAACGTCGAATTGTAGTTTGAAGTGTTAGTTTTTATGGTGGGAGGAAAACCGGAGGACCCGTAGACAAACCCTCCGAGCAAGGACGAGAACCAACAGCAAACATAACCCACATGCCACGCAAGATTTGGGAATCGAACATGGGCCACAGTAGTAGCAGACAAAGCGTTCTCAGCTCTGTGCCATCCCTGCTACCCAAGTATGCAATAAGAAACAAAATCACAACAAATTGCCGCTGCATGTATATAACGGCTACCCACATTACTTTTCCAACGCTAAAAGTACCACTGGAACTAACTTCCTAAGCCAGTATGTATTCATTTCTTTGAGTACTATCAAATGCTTATAGGTGTATATACATATCATTCTTTTTCAGATACAACATCACAACTTCTGACGCACCAAGGGATTTCGATGCCAAGTACAATCACCGGTAAGTGTCAATATAAAGCTCTCTCAATACTTGAATTAATCAGAAATCAAGGAGACGTTCTATTGTTACAAACACACACTAAACCAAGCCTTTTCAGAAACACTTCGATCACCAAACAAACCTCTAGGTAACGTTAAAAGCACAGTTTATAGAAGGCCCCGTAAATCAGTTTTGAACGGGATTTAATACTCTTTTGTGCAATTGCTTCTCTTTATCTTGGCTGCATGAGGAAAGAGGATTTTTTTTTTAGTCTGGATTAGGATAGCATCGGAGAATCAGCCCGGCGAGAGTTTAAACGGAAATGAAATATGAGTGATGAAGCGAAAATATGAATGAGCATTTGTTAAAAATATGTTCCTGTACTAAGAGTTTCTGGTCGGACTTTGTTACTTGGAGTAATCAATTAAACATATCCTTAAGAGACCTTTCAGACAGTGATATACTTTTTGGATTTTGGCAAAGGAAAGACGACTACTTGTTTATTAATCACATGTTAGTCTTAGCTAAGCAACATATTTATGAATGTCGTAACAAATATACTTATCCTTCCTTAACAATTTTTTTAAATAAAGTCAGTTATGTTCATCAGTTAGAAAAGAAACTTGTGAATTCAAATAACAGAGTTGCCGATCGGGAAAGTAAATGGGAAAAGTTTCAGTTATTCTGCCGTGGTAGTGAGAATTAAAATGCAAAAAAACTAAAATAAAAAAATAACTTATATTCTATTTTATAGTAGTAATTGTACCTAAACAGTCTTTGTATCAGCCATTATTTATGTATAGTAATTGTAGTAGTAGTTTATTGGTATAGATGTGGTAGTGCTTGTGTAAAAAAAAAAAAAAAAAGAAAAAGAAATTATGAATGGAACAAAAGGGATTCGAAAAAAAAATAGGGTGGCAAATAATGAAAGTTGTTTTCCCTGCATATGAAGTGAAATGTAGTAAGGAGATAAACCAAGATCACTAACGTCCTCGTCCTGTGCAACTGAAATAGGCAAACTTTAACATCATCGATATGAAATCGAATTGAGGATTGTTACATTCTATTTTTTAAAGAAATTTTTAAGCTCTAAATATGCAGTTTTAGAAAGCCTGAAAATGTAAATCACTCGCGGTAAATTCTGCCTTGAAGCAACGTAATTATGAATAATAAAAAAGAAGATGCCATTTGGCGTAAGGAATGGCTGATAGGATATCTACTTCCTCACATTTTTCTACTATATCGTACTGCTATTTGATAGTTATATGTCCAATTTTAGCCATCATTGGAGCAACACTTACGGCAATTTGTAACGGTTATCTCTGTATTTCTAGATTAGCCAATAACCCGACGATAAAAGCCGTCGATAATGATACCGACCTCCAACTAGCTTTGAATACAGCACAGGTTGGCAGAACCTTTCAAGACAGAAGTCATGTGATCATTCTTAAGCCTCGAAACCTCTTGCTACCGGAACACCGGCATCGCACAATTCGATACATCGGGGGGATTGGAAAAAGAGGAAACATTGTTCAGACCTATCCTGCCATGGAATACCGTTTTTTCCCTGAGCGCATCACGGTCACAACAGAGGAAATAGTGTGTTTTGTTTGGTCGGGTATGAATGAAAACCTTTAGTTTAAGTTGAATTGAAACCATTGCTTCTCTCCCCTCCCCCTCCTTCAATGTTGTGTAAAACTGAATGGTTTCAGTGGGAAATTGTTGAGTTGCCTTCCAACATTGAATAGGGGGGAGGGGGGATATGTACGAAAAAGTGAAACTTTTTCTTTTGAGCTTTAACAGAAGCGGGTTGAAATACAGCTCTGGTGTGGTTCATTTACATAACCTTCCCAACTACTTTTGTCTATGATTGTAGCTTCACTGTTTCCGAGATAAAATGATGGGACAATGTTTTCTATTATTTTGTCTTGATTTCACCAAAAATTAAGACACTTAAACCTGAAAGTAGCTTACAAGGAATTTACCTTCCCAGTTTTTGGCTGTCCTCCTTTCCCTTTGTTTTACACTTTTCTTAATTCTTGTCCAGAATAATTTATAACCTTTTACTAAGGTTTATTTAGTTGTGCTTGCTATTATACTAAGGATGCACCATGGTGTTATAAAGGCCTTTCAAGACTGTACTCTTACCGAAAGCATGTTGCAAATACCTCAATAGCTAAAACAAAATTGCAACAATGATTATGAGCTATTTACATCGTTTGTTAGGTTCAAATAACAATCCTCATGACTATGCTGGACAAGGAACAGCAGGTAAGAAAATTTT
>JALIRR010003499.1:0-10000 GCA_023091755.1 Montipora sp. Colony 1 RG-2022
TTAAATAATTACGCTATTAAGAAGGAATTTCTTTGCATGTCTGCAACTTCTTACAAGCTCATTTCTGTTGTTAAGGGTCGCCAAATCTGGTCTACAAATTAGTGGCAAATCATATAGTATTTCTCCCACAGACATAAATTACACTTCTTCGTTACATTTGAATCGCATGCCTAACAATCCGCCATTTAATGTGATAGTCGACTTTCTTGTCTTTCAAACCCCATACATATTTACTAAGTTCAGTGGAATTTCTGTAGCGTTCAGAAATTCAAAGCTCTGGTAAACCCATTGAGCACTTTTGCTGATGATCAATTTATCACGTCATTTCATTATATATATATATATATATACATATATAATCATTATTAGAGAGAGAGAGAGAGAGAGAGAGAGAGAGAGAGAGAGAGAGAGAGAGAGAGAGAGAGAGAGAAAGTTACGGGAAACTCAACACTGGACAACTACCTCCTCAACTTGGACTGTGAATCCATTTGTGATCCTCCTGGGGGTGATGCGCTGTTGGCTCAAGGGATGTACTTAACTGACTCTCTCTCTCTCTCTCTCTCTCTCTCTCTCTCTCTCTATATATATATATATATATATATATATAGTAAAAAGTAAAAGTAAGTAAAAAGGAAGCGAGGACGGACAACTTCTGACGCAAAAAAGTTTAAAAATTAAAAAAATACTAAAACGTTTCGGTCAAAGACCTTCTTCAGTTATGACAACTTTTGAATAAACTTTTATTCAATGTTCTAAGACGAAGTCTTGAAAAACACGGAATTCCCGAAACGGTAAAATAAGCTCCAAAAATACACCAGAGGTAAGTCATTTTTATTCATTTTATTGAATGAACGTTAAATTGAGCGTTTTTTAGGCTTCATAATCTTCGGTATTTTATTTCCCATACAAAGTCTTACAACGCGTTTAAATTCTCAACGGCTGCCTGTAACGCAACACCACTTTTACTCAAAGGTCATCTTCCACTAGTAATCAATTATTACACGCTCTCTAGTGACGCGAACTTGGGCTTCCTATGGTGAAGCATGAAACTCCGAGTAGCAAATAAATGAATTAGTCCGACTCCAGAAGTCTTTACGAACTTCTTCTGTGGTCAAACACTTTATTAGATGCTTCGCCCTTCGGGCTTCTTCAATAAAATGTGTTACATGCTCAGGACTAAAAGTACTTGGAATAAAAAAATCTCTCTATGACTAAGTCTTAAATAGACTAAAAAAAATTTTATCAATGCAATCAAACTAACAAATAACAACAATGAAATTAATGATGTAAAAAGAAATAGGCACTAGGCCCCTAGGGTATTACATAATCTTCTCCACATCATTATGTAATACCATTGGGGCCTATTGCCTAGGTCTTTTTACATCATTAATTTTATTGTTTTTATTTGTTAGTTTGATTGCATTTGATTGCATCCTCGTCAAGGCCAAAAAGAGAGAGAGAGAGACGGAGACGCTCGGGTGGCAAAAAAAGAACAACAATAAAAGCAAGATGACACACGCTAACACCAACCCGGTTAACAACCCGGTATGGCCAACACATCACGCATGCGCACAACCATTTCACCCGGTCAATTAGCAGCCATGGACAGCTGTTTCGGCCTTTTGGGTCTCATCAGCATGGCGTAGCTAACATACCAGGCGGGTGTGTTTAGCACCCCTTCAAGTGTGTGTGTGTGCGTGTGTCATCTTGCTTGTATTGTTGTTTTTAATTAACGTGACACGCCGATCTCTTTAATGTGATCCACCTTCAAACAGTTTTGCTGTTCCCAACCCAGCTTCCCATATGTATGGCATGTGAAGCTGCCACTTAAAGCATGAGTGACTCGACCTTCAATTTCGTATCCTTGGTAACGGTAACCACTGATATAGTTGACTGAGGACTCGCAAGGCTCGGAAATTTAGGAATGGGGTCTGAAATATTGAGAAGATTGGCAGAGGTGGTACAGGAGACATGAACAGTACTTTCCCTTTTATCCCTTCGAAATTGATTGAGTAGTTCTAAGACTAGATTATGTGGCTCGAACACTAGTTAACATAGATAGCGGACTTCAGGAACGTGACGAAATTGTTCGACTCTTAGCCTGCCTCTCTCTTTCCGTCTACTCACGCTGCTCCTCGAAAAATATTTTCTGGGAATCGGGCGACCATCATTTAACATAAGAAGGGACCATTACCTTTGCTTACAGAACAGGGTTTTCAAGTTACCGTCATAGTTGAACCACACGCACCTTCAAGGGAAGGATAGCAAAATACGGTCTCTAGTTCACGGTCAGATCGTTCCAGCATAATCACGTCTTTCAACAGAGCCAGATCGTTCCACTGAGAAAAAGACAAGAAAACACTCTTATGTAATGAAAAATAAAAAAGGTCCAGTTCAATGCATGTCTAGTTGAGAGAACGAGTTAACACAAAGCTCCATCGTTGCTGACTGTATTCGAACTTTTCGATATACAAGTACTCTGGAAAAGGGAAAGGAAAAGGAACGTTATTTAAACATTGTGCAGCAGTTGATAAGTTGTTCAGTTATGCACGAAGGAACTTCGAGTTCTCCCTTTTGAATTAAGTCTACCTACGTACTTCAATCAGCTTGTTGTATCCAGCGGCTAGGGATTCACAAAATTAATACTGTACTGTCTTAATCCGAATACTATGAAACGTAACCCTAAAAGTGTAAAGAAATGGTGGCGAAGAGCTCAAATGGAATCATCACATAGATTACCTTGTTACCAAGGCATCTAAGAGACCCTATGCCTTACGACTTCTGAGAAGAGCGGTGTGAACACATAAGACTTATTGTCAATAGGAGTATTGTTTTGGTCTATCCTAGAATATACCGTTTGGCAAAAAGAGCTTTAAAGATCATTTACCCGGACTGCTCATATGTTCAAGCTCTGGTGCTGACTAATGAAGACACTCTATCGGATAGACGGGACAGTTTATGTGAGAAGTTCCATGATGACAGAGGAGGGGGAGAGTAGAGAACACCCATTGCCATTCCTGGTGCACTTACCTCTGTTGGAGCCCATACCGTAAAACCTAAGATCAGGCGCTACGCAGCCTACCAAACCACTGAAAAAAAAATAAGAGAAGCCGCCAGGACTTCTTTACCAACAAAGACCATACATTACTAGAAGCGGACATTATTAGTTCGTAATATTGGACTGTTAGTAGTGTTTGTATATTATTGTTAGTGCATACAGTAGTTCTCATTGTTAATTCAGTTTTTATTCTAATCGCAAGAGAGTGAAATAAACGATTATTATTTATTTAACTATTTTAAAGACTTGTTACCTGGTTATTTGTAAGTGGAATGATCTGACTTTTTTTGCAATGAAGTCTGACTCTGTAACGATTTGACTTCAAATGATACGACCGGATACCCAAACGCAAGCGAGTTGTAGCCTCCCCCAAAATCGAACAATTTAAGCGTCAAGTTCCTATAGTCCGCTAATTATGTTAACTAGTGTTCGAGCCACATAATCTAGTCTTAGAACTACTCAATCAATTTCGAAGGGATAAAAGGGAAAGTACTGTTCATGTCTCCTGTACCACCTCTGCAAGTCTTCTCAATATGTGAGACGCCATTCCTAAATTTCCGAGCCTTGCGAATCCTCAGTCAACTACATCAGTGGTTACCGTTACCAAGGATACGAAGTTGAAGGTCGAGTCATTCATGCGTGAAGTTCAATTCAAAAGTTGCAAGTTAAACTCGAATGTGGAATACAGAATTTTCCACTTCAATGTCAAATTCAAAACATCGATCTCAAATTCAGAACTTGGATGTCAAATTAAAAACTTCAATGTTGGATATAAAACTTCAATGTCGAATATGAAAATCAAGACTCAAATTTGAAACTTGGATGTCAAATTCCGATGTTGAATTTTGGCGGAGATATAACGCCATAGGGCCACACCGGGTTGGTGTTAGCGTGTGTCATCTTGCTTTTATTGTTGCAAAAAAAAGAGATTGAAAAAACTGAGAAATATCATCTTCTCAAGGATGAAATCATTACAAAATGTGGGGGGTAAAGAAAGTCGTCATTGTACGGGTGGTAAATGGAGAGTTAGGTGTAGTGAGTTAGAACTTTGAGAAGTATGTTGAAAAGCTTTAAATTGATGCTTGTGTGGAAATTATGCAGAACGCAGCACTACTAAGAAGTGTAAGATTATTGAGGAAAGCTTTGTCTTTGTAAGAGTCTGGAGAGGAGAGTTGGGGACCTTCGTCAACTTGGCGCGGCTCCCTAACTTTTTGCCCCGAGATTTCCATAAAGTTACTAATAATAATAATAATAATAATAATAATAATAATAATAATAATTATTATTATTATTATTATTATTATTATTGTTATTATGGTAATAATTTTTATCATTATAATTATAATAATACAATACGTTTTTATGTGTGACAGAAAGTTTGATTTCTTCGGGCATGGGGACTTTGTGCTTTACAAAAATACAGAAAAGAATTTTGAGGTAAGGTGTTTTGCCTAGGACTATGATTTTTCAGTTGTTCTTTCGCCCATCGCCAAGCAACTACAATCGGCGTCAAAGTTGAGACACTCTTATCCTTTAGGGTCGATTTGAAGCTCGGTGCAAAAATGCCCCCCTCCTCCGCACCAACAGGACTAGGGTGGGAGAGGGAGGGGTATCCCGGAAAAGTACTTTTTGGACAAGTTTTCTTTGCGAAGAATGAATGTGTCGTTGCCAGTGTACTCTGTTGCTGTTGGCAACTGTCTCAACTAATTTTTTCACCGATTTTAGCTTCCCTTGAAGAAGAAAAAATTTATATTTTTTATACATATTTCATTACCTGTGAATCGTGTCCGTAAGGAGATTAATTACTGCAAGACTGTCGCTTCTACCGACAATTTACAAGCCAACGAAAGTTATGATCAACTGAATCACTGTGGCCAATAACATATTCACTAGAGTGTCAAGCAGAGTAAAGAGCAAAAATAACAGGAAAATGAAGTGATGTTTCCCAAAATAATTAGGAAGAAAATCGGAACCTTAAAAAAATGTCCCAAAAAAAACATGAGCTTGGAGAAGACCCTGAAAGATTCCCAAATTGCTTACAATCTGAAAGCCAAATGAATGTGTAACTGAGGAAATCGGTGAAGTTGTAAATGTAAAAAAAAGTGTGTTACCTCCTCATGAGCATCTTGGGATTGAAAAAGTGCCAATACCCCTTTGTTACGTCAATCATTGTGCTCCTCTTTCGGCCTGCAACATTCAGCCACAAACTTGGAAAACGGCGGAAATCATGCCTGTTGTAAAACCAGGCAACCATCAAATTACTAACGCTAACAGACCAAACTTGTTGTTGTTACGTGTATCGGTCAAAACTGTGCAAGAGAGTTTGTCTCTTATATGACAACCAAGGAGAGACAAACAACAAAACAAAAGAGCAAAAACAAAGGACATTCTACAATAGTATTAATTCTTTGATTGCACCTGACGTCACAGCGGCCATGTTGGTGGAAAGAACAATAGCGAAAAAGTCTTTTGGGAATTTGACTCTATTATTATGCAAAACTTAGGCTGCATTTTCTATTGTTTTGGCACCAACATGGCCGTCTTATCACGTGAGTGTAATCAAAGAATACAATTAATGCAATTCTTAAAGGCATTGATTGGTGATTAGAAGTTAACTGCTTGAGTCTGCTCTTAGATATAATGTGAGCAAAGCTTTTGTCAGCCTGAACCACATAGTATTTCTAGGTAAAGTATGAGACAACAGAGCCTCCGCTAGCGAGCTACAATAGTTTGACAGTTATCTGATGAACAGATATTCAAATTTTACGCATTTCTTTTGCGTGATCCGATCCACTACCAGTTTACGTAACTGCTGTGTCTTACAAGGCATTATCCAAGACCTCTTTTTATTAAAATAACCTATACGTAAGTCCCAGGGAACCGCTCGATGACAATACAAAATTGTCGACTCTGCTTACTGTTATTGACGGCCAGAGAAGAGATAGACGAAGATCTCCTGGGGGTGCACACATAAAGGATACTAAGTGCAGACAAAACGAAATTAGGGACCTTCAGATTCTAGGACGAGCACGACTACGAGTACCAAATTTTCTCGTAGAAAAACAATGAGCGCGCGCAAACCAGCGTCATTTTGGCGGGAAAAACGTGTTACCGTCGTCATTTTAGTACGAGGTTTTGCAAAAATGTCGTCGTGTGAGAAGAAGTCAACAACACGGTAGCAAAAAGGCCCAGGTAACAGCAATAAGAATAACTGGGCAACCATAGTGCTGACAAAGAGTAAGATTAATCGTACGGCCATTTTCGCTAAAAACAAACAGTCAAAACTCGTACTCGTTCTCGTCCTCGTCCTAGAATCTGAAGGTCCCTAATGAATGTTTTGGGAGTCGGCGGATGACCTCAAAATTCCCTGTGCTCGTCTTTGTGGGAAGAGGACATTTTCCACACACACTAAAAATACGAGTTCTCGTCAACCACAGGATCATGTTTTAGGAACAGTTTTATTCCTGTTATTTTTGAATGATATTCTTCTACAGCTATCGAACTCTTCTTTAATTTTGACATTTTCGCAAATGGCAAAACAATAATAGCTAGTGCACACTTCCTACATATTCAAACACTGAACCAATACTTAAATAGTAATTTTGATACTGTCATTATTAAATGGGCAACAGGACGAAATCGCTGCTCGTTACAGGGAAAATGTATCTCTAGGAAGCTAGGTCAAGACACAGCCCGATGCTTGAGGATTATGCTCGATAAGACTGAAATCTCCGAGTTCCCTTAGCTTCACAAAAACATCTTTAGTGTAACTCTTGACAAGACCATAACATATGATTGTGCGTGTTGACGAACTTTAAAATAAATTATCAAAAGTACGTCTATGTCTATACGTCTCGACTTACAAAGGAAACAAATGAAAACTTACCGCATAGCATCATTGTTTCAGGGAACATTATTTTAGACAGCCGCTGTGTGGAGAGTCTCCAAATGGTTTTAAAGCTTCAGGAAAGAGCAGCTAGAATTATTTTGCACGCACGCAAGAAAACAACTTCGATCAATCTTTTAATAACTTGAAATTGGATGCCTTTTACTAATCAGTCGTTAAACACTCTAGTTTATAAGCACTTAGAGAACTATTTTAGTACCCCCAGCTATAAAGACAACATACTAATCAAGAACTCGGACATTGATTAACGAGAGCCTTGTTATTCCAGTTTAAAAATTGCTTTGTCCCGTGAACTAAATAAAGGAAAAGGGATAGGGGAGAGTGAACATTCACGACCAGGACAATTGGTGAATGGAAAGTTATAGTAGATTCAACCATGAGGAAGAAAGCGTCAGTTGCAAGTTTTAACCGCAGATTATGGAGTAATTGAAGCTCTAAACATCTATGAGATGCCAAAAACAAACTTGCGAACACGTGAGTCTGAATTATCTCAAATCATAAGTTTTTTTTTACTATCTGAATGATTTTGGGTTAGATTAAAACGATATATTAGGGCCGTTTGTACGAGAGAAAGAGCACCCCGTATAAATGGTACAAAGTCTACGTTTACGGCTTTCTCAAGCCGCGGGTTATCCTGGCCTGGGAGTTTATATTCGTATACTCTTTCACGTATTATGTACGCCGCGGCCAGAGTAAGCCCGGCTTATTTTCTCTCGTATAAATGACCCTGTTCTTGAAAAATCTTCGTGTTAATGAGTAATGTAAACAATCTTTGCACGAGTAAGTCGTAGCAATAAATTAGGTTAACCAGGAACTCGGCAGTTAAAGAAAAATTTTTGGCTTTAGCTTTCCAAATAAACTTCATTTTACACTTGAATGACTAAACAAATATTTTCAAAACTATGGCTACCTATTAATCATTTGCAAGAAAGAATACTTGCAATATAAAATGGTTGTAGGAACCTAATTTCGCTAGTGAAAGCGGCAACAAGGAAAACTGGAGATGCGCTGAACTGAAAACTTCTTTTATTACATGAACAACGATTCACTGAAATTAAATGTATAAATCCGCTGAATAAAGCGAAATAACAACCGAATGACAAACGAAAGGAAAGCTAAGTACAAACCGATCGACACTTACAAGTTTTTCGTGCCTTGTGCCGCTAATACAAAAGGAAATCTTGTATAACAATCATAGCGAAAGCTAGTAAGAACTTCAAAATAGACCACGTGCTTCCTTATCGTGACTGCGAGACATGTTATCAGCGGTACACGTCATAAATGACTCAATGAAATGTATCAGTCATTACAATGGTTAATGAAAAAATTCTTGTTATCTTTATGAAAGCAACTCGCATATCAAATATCAACCCACATATGCAAATGAGTTAAGTTCGAACACGATAAATGTATAAAGACAGAAAAATCTCATGTATAAAGACAGAAAAAACCTTTTCCAGCCAAACGTTTTATTGAAACAAACAACATATTTGCCATTAGAGGGAAGGAAAAACTTCCCATTTTATTGCGTGCGCTCAAACAAGTAACACACGCCGTGTCAAAAACCACTCGCAACTAATTAAATGTTCCACCAGTGTTCACAATCAAACCCTTTGCTGAAGAACCATTTCCTTGAATAATGGAGCAAAAAAATGGACAACAAGCTTTCTTTCAAATAATTCTTGACTATCAAGATTTAGTCAAATTTCCAATTCTTTTTTTGTTTTGTTTTTCACCTGAAGACTGTGCAGAGTTGAGTGAAAATAAATAAATTATAAATAGCCAGACAGTTGTAAACACAGATCCACTCAAGGTGTTTGATCCCTTCTCTGAGTTTGTTAAACCTAAATCCAACCCGAAAAAGTTACCAGAAAATTTGCCGTTTGGTGTCAGTTTTGTACTTAACATAAAAGTTAGTAAAATAGTACAAATACAGCTCACTTTGATATCCGACGGCGAAAGATGCAATTGTTGTGGATGTCCATTATTCGTTGCTTTTAAGATTCCAGATATTCATTTTTCACCACTTGTGTTGTTTATCGAATTGACGTTCCATTCTTGAGCTCCATAAGGGTGTATTTTGTTTAAAGATCCAATAAAACACCATTCGCGTTACATCGGCTTCTCCGTCATTGCTTGTACTGTGTACACCGGATAAAATCGAGGCATTTCTACTACCCCCTGAGACCTACCAAAGATACACGCAGAAGACTCTAGCCCCAGGAAATACCATATTGCCCAACGTTTCCATTTTCCGCCACAGGAAAAAAATTAAAATAAAAATATTCTACTCATATTCTCACTGGATTGCCATATATGGCAACCCAGTAAGCAACCATGGAGAAATAACCTGCAATTGTGGAGTAGTGTTGAGAGATCACAATGACGTGATTGAATTCAGTTGTTGTAACAAAGAACTAGCCCATGTGGCTTTAACACAGCCCACGCCACTTCAAATCAAAATACGAAGTAAGAAGTGTTTAAGACCTGGTATATCCGTCGTAAAATCTGAAAATCAAGGCAGCAACATAGACTATGAGGTAAGTAAAGTTCAAGTTCAAGTTTCAAGTTTATCATTTGTACACTGTTTATAGAGAGGAAACAACTTAATATAACATAGTTTACAATAATGGAGAAAATACTAACAGAAATTAGCTAGAAAAATATATAATTTATAGTGTACAGTGACCAAAGTAGCCAATCAGCTTTCGAGTTGGTCAATGTCATGTGAGATGTAAATTGGCGTTGGCCACATGTTAAATATATTTGACATTGATAGCTACACTAAAGACGACTGCGGGCCTGTAAAATACTCCAAAAAATATGAAGTAGAACCACGGACAGGAATTTCGCACCACAATATCTCACATTCGGTCTCTAGATCACAGCGACGAAAACAATGAAAGGTCGACTTGATTGCTAATAGGACTCCACCACCTCTGCTCTCACGGTCTCTACGATGAACGATGTATGAATCAGGGAAGATTTCGCCGTCGTTGACACCATTATGCAACCAGGTTTCTGTAATGGCAACG
>JALIRR010003499.1:15000-17500 GCA_023091755.1 Montipora sp. Colony 1 RG-2022
ACGTTTACTTCAAGTCCGGCTATCTGCTTTTTAGTAGCTTGTAGTATCCCAAGAACTGTATCGTACTTATCGGACAAGAACTGTATTGACTGCTCGATTTGATTACATCGATCGGTCAGGACTTGGATGTTTGCGCTTCATGTCTCATTCTCAAGCTTCACTTCTCGCCGTATGCTGGGTAAAAGTTCATTCTTCCACATCTTACGAAATTCGTCTACCGTTAATAATTTTTGTTAGACATCACGTTAGAAAATAAGCTTAGTGTAGCTATTAAATTCTCAGTGACCGGCCGCCATGACAGCCTATTCCATCACTTTTTCACAATCCAAGAGATTATAACTTCATACAATCGTCACAGCCGTTGGCAAGACGTGGACACTTACCTTGGAAATGTTAACGAAATCAGCGAGGGTCAATTGTCGAAGCATCGTCTTAAGGCGCTGCGTTAGAGTAGTATAAGCTATCTGGGAGAAGTATGGAAATTAGCGAAAAGATTTAGATACAAGCCATTCCCCCCTCCCCCCGTCTCTTAGTGTGGCCCACAATGTAAAAATACAAATTAATTAAGCGTCTATACGAATCGGTAAGGCTTTACAACGAGTCACTTGATTCTGTCAAACATATGGACATAAGCGAGGTTTCAAACACGAGGATGTAGCTTTTTAAAGGCCCATACCATTTCGATTCCATCACGGAATCTTTTTGAAGTGGTGGATTATGAAACATTTGCGGCCTAACTTCTCGCAGACGGACGATCCATCTCATGTCGTTTTTCTTTCTTAATAATCCCAAGCACAGTATGTGGAAAGGGAACCATTCTAGTAGTGCAGTTTGAAAATAAGCGTTTCAAAACAACAGTCAAACTTAGCAAACCTCGTCTTTTTTTTTTTGGATTTTAGGTGGTGTTTCCAACGGGAGTTAAAGTAGAGCTTCAGCGCAATTATTGGGGGATTGATGTTACTATTTTCACTACAAGAGCAGCTCCTGGTTTCAATGAGAGCGGCCTTTGCATGTACGGTGGAGACCGTTACGATACAAACGCAATTAATGACTTTGGTAAAGCACAAAAGTAAGTCACATTTTATCGTAAAATTATGTGTACTTGATTGTGCTAAATCAATAATTGCACTTGAAAATTAAAAATATATATATATTACAAATGATACGACTATTACCTTTTCCGCATTTGAGGAAGCCGAGACTACGGTGCATGTACAAGTGGCAGTTTAGGAGAACCGAATGCTACAGAGACTAAAGACTATCAACTGAGAATCATTTATCAAATGAATATGGATCATCTGGGTATACATATGACTTTTGTGGTATACGTGCTTTCAAAGCCTAGTTTTTATATGTTGGGGAAATCCCAGATTTTGGCGGAAAATGGAAAGTGCGCCAAAAAATTGAAAATTGCAATTCAGAGGATTGATAACGAGCTAAAACTATCGCCGAGGTTTCCGACAGTACAAATTTGAGTTTTCATTTGTCTGGAATGATCGCCGACGATCGTAAAAATCGGGGACACGTGGGGAAAATAGAAACACTTCCTATTTTTTTAGAATTGCTTCCGACTATCCCAGATAATTAGGGTGTCTACCATTTACGGTTTTCATTTGTTGGCAAAATCTGGAACAGTCGGAAAACTGCGAAATCCCCAATATCTGGGATTTGCGTGTGTTGTGGCGGCTTCTTAAAGAGAGTTACTGCATTGCGGTTACTGCATTATTCTTGAATGCTTTCTTTTTAAGTTTCTCTCTGAGCAGTATAATTCTTTGTTATTTGATTATTTATTATTTTCTGCTGTCTCCCCAACCGATAAGTAACCTACTCTTTTCAGGTTAGACAAACTTCAATCTGGAATTTGAAGAAGGTGTCTGTGGATCCTAAATCAGATGACTGTCATTTAAATGCGTTATCTGCGAGCTTTGAATACTTATGGTTTGCTATAGTAAATAGGCATTTTTGTGTCTGGGAACTATGGAGACGGAGTATCCCCAGACCTATGCAAAGTAAAGGCCTTTTAGCTGGCAGGAAGTACCAGAAATGAAGTGGAGCTTAACTCAGGGAAATCATGTTGTGTCATCAGAAAACTTGGTGAACTTCTTACCGGAAGATTTAAGTGGCCTGTTCTGAAACTTAAGTTTGCCGAGTCGTGCAGTATGGCCGCTGAAGCCCTATATACCAACCCTAAGAGCAGTACAGCCACATAGAGTTACCGGCGGCATAGGCGGTAATTTAGTTTACGGACGTTTTCAGAGTAGGACAGACTAAAAACCTCTGGAAATAGTGGTCAACAAACCCATTCATAATCGATCCAGATCCAAAGGATCATCTATCGTACAAGACAATATGATTTCATCGACGAGTACTTCCCGGAGAAGAATCGAGCACGTGTGATATTAATGAAATAAATGAATATTTTTAAGTGCAGGTTGTAGACGAGTGCATGCACTTCATCGAATCCTTCGCGGAAGCACATGAGCCCAACTAATCTTGTTCT
>JALIRR010003499.1:22500-37500 GCA_023091755.1 Montipora sp. Colony 1 RG-2022
CCCCCTTTAAACCCCCTCCTAGTACTCATGTTGCTCGGGCAACCGCATCTGTGCCTCATTTCGGGGATGGACTGATGTGAAATCCATTATGAAACTGCATTAACAATCTAAGTTATTATAATTGAACTTTCGAAGGCTGAAGCCTCAAACGATGTTTTTATTCTGTACCACTTCAGGCTGCAGTCGAATGGTCTTTGCGACAAACGTGTTCGCCCATGTAAGAAAGTAACAGTGATGGGAAGTGGCTTTCTGAGCTCGACAAATCTCACATGCCATTTACAGGAATTTAAGGTTAGCCATGTTTTACGCGATACCAGTAACTGGTACTACTGGCATCTAGTCCCGCCACACAACACTCAAGAAAATATTTGAGAATAAGAAGGAGCCAAGGAACAAGATCATATTTGACTGCCGTCACTTATCACTGTAGCCGACCAGATCAAATGGCCACATTTCTAGTTGTGTTTCAATCCAGCCTGCGCTATTGAAATTTGTTTTTAACAGTCCACCATACGTCAGGGGAAAAACGAGATAATTAAGTATGCCTGTTACTGAAAAGCTTTGTACTTTCGAAAGAAATGATGTAGGATCGAAAGCCCTTCTGTGATTCTGAAGTCCTGGGAGAACTAGCACTGGAAATATGCCATAAATATATAAATGGGGTAGTTGTATGGATCTTATTAAAGGTACTATCCATCATTAAACTTAAGGTGGTGTCTACTTTTGGTCAAAATGTCTCCCCTATAGCAAGGAATCAACTTCTGACTTATTACTTCCAGTAAAATTTACACCAATCATCAAGTTATGTTCTAGGAAGCTAAGAAGACAATGGATCTTGCCCATCATCGGTTTGAAAATGGTGTTAAGTAACCACAAAAAGCTGTACATGGTGGAAAAACTGGTGAAAGACTATTGTTTA
This sequence comes from Montipora sp. Colony 1 RG-2022, assembly GCA_023091755.1. Classification (NCBI taxonomy): domain Eukaryota; kingdom Metazoa; phylum Cnidaria; class Anthozoa; order Scleractinia; family Acroporidae; genus Montipora; species Montipora sp. Colony 1 RG-2022. The sequence goes on from JALIRR010003499.1 coordinate 23,420, forward strand.
CTTCCTAAGGTTGTCAACAGCTCCTGGACACCAAATAACCAAGAACTCAGGTTCCCTGGGATTATGACCGATCTTGTGTTGGTTGATTGTTTGCTGCCGGAGTCGCCTGTATTGCACGGCCATTTCAGCGACAGTATGGAAGGCACGCCAGCTGCGGGACTTCTTGTATCTGTCTCTAATGATGGTGTACACAAAAGTGAAGAGAATCTCACTTTTATTTCATATGACTCGGCGTGTATGGCCTGCAATGTTTCCACAGGATGTTTCCTTAAGGTAAACAACTTTTTTTTAAATGTATTAAAATTGAACTGGAGTTTTAATGAATGGAAACAGTAGTTGAATTTTGAGTGAGCCGAATGGTTCATGAACAAGGAGAGAAAGGTGAACAGCAACAAAAACAAGAGCAATAGCATACACGACTCCTTGTTTTGGTACTCTGAAATGCCACACCCTACCCTTCCTGATTTTCTATTTTCTGGATACCCACATTAACCTAATCATAATTATTTTACGATGACGATGATGATGATGATTATTAATTTTGTTGGTGGTGGTGTGATAAATGCGTCAATCGTGAAAGTCAGAGAAATATGTGAGACCCAAATGGAACTTTAAAACAATTATAATCCCAGAAGGGATTTAAACTCACAACCCTAGTTGTTCTCTCCAGTAACTCATTGTGTGACGCCGGGAATCCAATTCAGTTCATCGAAAACATGTGACGGTAAACGAATTTCCAGCATGCAGCTGGATTTCCTTTAATGGCAAAAGCCCTCACTCCAATAACTTGTTTACATCAGCACCACAGACAAACAGGAGAACGAACGAAAACTAAAGTAAACAGTCAAAGGCTTAAAATTTCGGGACCAATCGCCACACATTTTATCTTGTAGCACCCCGGGGGGTTTGAAGTAAATTATAATAATTAAGAAAAACGGCGGAACAGAAACGACATAGCGGCCCCACAAACGGGCTGTAATTACGCAGTTTGTTTGTTTAACTTAAGGTTACCGTAAACCTTCAGATCGGCAATTTTCTTCAAAATTTGGATTTTTCGGTTAAAGAAATGATCGAAATCGAACTGGGATCTCTAATGTAAAAAAGAAATTATTCAAAGAGATTAAATATTGGCGGAGAAATGGCAGTTTTACGTTTTGGCCGGAAGTAAAAACTACCCGTCGGATTGACAGTTTTAGCGTTGTTTTCTCGAATCATTTTTTTCATTCGAAGCGGACACTTTAAAGAGCCAAAACTCACAGGGAATTTGTCTGATTGCCCCCAAATTTTGACAGCGGCTAGGTTAACATATAAACAACAAAAACATATCAGCGAATTTTTATTTCAAAATATGTTTTTTCTGAGAGCGATTTTTGTACGAACACTTCACATTTTTTAATACTATTTCGAAAACGTTCTATAACCTTTCACTGTAACAGAGTATGGCAAAACGAAGACACCTTTTTTTGGCGCTTTGGGTCGGGGAAACGGAGGAACAAAATAAAATAGCGAAAAGCAAAATTTCCTTCGACTTGTAGCTTTGAAAAGGTGATTCAGACGCTCGCATTTAGAGGTCGTGAAAACTTCGACAATTCATTTAATTTCTAAATTCCTGATATGGTTTGATAGCTAGCTCTATAGGCTTTAATTTTATATTGGAGTTTAGGTATCTACAGTTTAAACCGGACGCGCTGCATCGCTCGGACGCGTGACACCCCTGAAGGTATACATACGGTAACCTTAATTCAAGCGGTCTCACTCAATATAGTCAATGTTCAACATGCTCCTTAGCGTCACTCATTGGTTTACGCGTCACTATTAGCTTCTTCCAGTAGGCATATCTTTTTGTAACGGGGCGGTGAAACACAGCTATCTTGATCCTGGCCGAAGGCACACCAATATCTCGTCCGGCGAACCCTTCCACCACACGGCCAAGTGGCCATCTGTTACGAACCACGTTATCCTCTGCCATAATAACCAAGTCGCCAGGCTGCACATTTCTTCTTGACTTGACCCGACCATTTTGGTCTTCTTTGGAGGGTCGGCAGGTACTCTCGTATCCAGCGTTTCCAATAAGTGATCCACAAGGAACTGGACCTTCCTCCATCTTCTCCGGGAAAATTCATCCTCGGTTACAAATACTCCAGGTTGAAGATGTGCAACTCTCTGCAGCAAGAAGTGATTCGGTGTCAAGGCTGTCAAATCTGCGGGATCATCTGAGACAGCAGTTATAGGGCGGTTGTTGACAATCAACTCAACTTGAGCAAGCAATAAATGTTCTCAGCTCAAAATCATTAAGAAGCCCATCTCCAACAACGTTCTTCAAATCCTTCTTGGTAGTTTGTACCAGCCGTTCTTATACTCCGGACATATGAGGCGAAGCAGGTAGTTGCAAGATCCACTTGATGCCCTCCTGCTGTAGCTGTCGTTCAATCTTCTCTTCGTTCCACTGGGCAATGGACTCCTTGACTCTCTGTTAGGTACAGTCTGCTACGAGTCTAGAAGGCTCACCAGGCCGGCGCTTATCTCCGGTTTCTGTAGCATGAAGCGATCAGGAGTATTTTTACTCCCCCTAGATGGGATGCCAGTCTATCGCAGGGTTACCTCCTGCATTAACTTCACCGGTACCCATTTATACACCGGGGTGGAAAGAGGTACCGTGAGAGTGAAGTGTCTTGCCCAAGAACACAACACATTGTCCCAGGCCTGGACCCGAACCCGGACCACTCGTAACGTATTCGAGCGCAATAACCATGAGGCCACCGTGCCGCACCTCTCTGTTGGCTCCGATAAAGTTAGCTCTTCGATCAGACAAATTTCTTTAGGTGGTCTTCCTCAACTGATAAACTGTCGAAGGATCATGATAAAATCATCTGCCACTAGTGATCGAGTCACTTTAAACAGTACGAGTTGTAAGGCACTTAAATAGACATCGCTATCTCTTTGCGGTTCCGCGGCCCCACTTAGTTGTTAGTAGCCCGAAAAGGTCAACCCCTGTATAGGTAAATGGAGGATGGTAAGCTTCTAGCCTGGCCATGGGCAAGGGTCCCATGACGTGTTCTTCTAGTTTGGCGTTCAGTCTTCGGCATTTAACACAATTCCTGATCGTTCTTTTGACTAGAATTCTTCCAGCAACGATCTAAAACATTCCTCTCAGCTCACACAGTGTCTCCTCTCTTCCACTATGGGCAGCAGTCTCGTAATACTGACTAACAAGCAGTTTGCAGACATGATGGCCCTTTGGCAGAATCATCTGGTGTTTTTTATTCCAGCACAGTGCCACTGCTTCCTGCAGTCGACCGCCCACTCGCAAAGTTCCATCTAGTAACACTGGTCTCAGGTTGACTAGCTTGCTAGACTTCTTGACTTCTTTATTGTTCTTTAATTCTTTGACGTCTTCTAGAAAGAATTCAGTCTGGACCCAGCGAGCAATTACATAGGTTGTCTTATTAAGTTCCTCTAAAGTCAATGGTCCAGTGACACGGGAAGCTCCTTTTCTGATGACCCAGTAACACAATCGGATTATCCATGCAAAACGGCGCTGTAAGGTTCACCATGAGCTGCACCTTTCAATAAGTTTCTTTAATCCTCCCCCTTCATTTGGTGATGAATAATCACTATTGGTATTGGTGGTACCGGTAGCATCACCATCACGCTGCTTGACACCAATCCTGTGAACATTTGTTGAAGCACTTCTGGATCATTGTCTGAAAGTGCTTCCACGACCGCATTTGGCCATCATCTTCTTGCTCCCACAAAAACTCTGGTCCTCTCCACTAACTGTGCTGATTGGGCAATATCTGCTGAGGCTTAAGTGAAACCAACCTTTTCAACACTTTCCCTGAAAGCCTTATTCCAACATCGGGCGACTGCTTTAATTCATATAGCGGCTTCTCTAGCTATAGCTTGCATACCAGATGCTCTTCTCCGGGTTTCGCGTATCCTTCCGGTTGCTGCATGTAGATTTCTTTATTAAGTTTGCCATTAAGAAAAGCTGTCTCAACGTCCATCTGATGAATCAGGAAATCATGCTGGACTGCAAACGATAGCATAATGCGGACATGATCAATCCCATATTTCTGGGAGTACCCTTGGCTACTAGGCGTGCTTTAAAACATTCCACTCTACCAAACACATCATGCTTCAGCTTAAACAGCCATTTGCATCCTATAGCTTTCCTACCCGGGGGTAATTCAACCAACTTCCATGTCTTGTTCTCAATAAGAGAATTGTACTCTGCATCCGTAGCCACTTTCGACTCTGCAGCATGATCACTCGACTTTGCTTCTTGTATGGTTGAAGGCTCATCTACCTCACTTAGATGATAGGCAACATGGCGCACGCGGTCGGTCCCGCTGTCTGCATATTCGTCATAACGATATCTGACAGGTGTTTTACGTGTTCTCTCAGATCTTCGGAGTTCTTGCTGTTCTTCATTCTCTGATCTCCTAATTTCTGCTACTGCTAATGTTCGATAATCCAGCATGCGCGATCATCGAGCGTGCTGACTCAACCAAAGTTCGATTCATTCGTTCTGATACACCATTCTGTTGGGGTGAGTCTGCCACTGTAAACTCATGTCTAATTCCTCTCGCCTTCAGATAGTTTTGAAATGCAGATGACAAATACTCGCCACCTTTGTCCGTCCGCAAAGTTCCTATCACTCTGCCAGCATCGTTGGTAGTTGTGACTTCAAACTCTTTAATTTTTCGAGCACTTCTGATTTGTGTTCATGAAGTATGCAGCGTAGCACCGAGTGTAATCATCAATAGACGTGACAAAATACTTTGCTCCTCCAATTGACTGTGTTTGCATTGGACCACACACCACACCAGCTGTAGTTTACGCGTAGACGGAATCCCTCCCACTGTGGGAAAAGGTTTTCGACACATCTTTCCTACCAAACATACTTCGCAAAATGACAGTTCAGTAATCCTCTCGATCTCAATTCCTTGCACAAATTTAATCTGAACACATTTCTTGAGGCGTGACTCGTGCACATGTCCGAGACGTTGATGGCACAAGTCACTACGAGATTTGCGCAACTGAGGCATACCCAGTAGAGACAACTTGACATCTAGTTGATAGAGTTAATCAGCCAGTGACCCCTTTCCACGAAGTTTTCCATTCTGATCCCAGATACAACAATTATTAAGGCCAAATTCAACAGCGTTACCCTTAGCAACTGCAGCTCGTACAGAAAACAGGTTTCTTAACCTCAGTTCCTGGAAACAGCATATTCATTTGAACGCGTCCAGATCCCAATGCTTTCACAACACGACCGTCTCCTAGAGCAACGTCTTCAGGCTCTTCAAATTTCTGGAATTTAGTCAAAACGTGCTTCTCTTTTGTCACATGACTTGATGCGCCCGAATCGATCAGCCGTGGATAGCATTCTTTATCCGCAGAATTAACGTTTCCAACAAACGCCATGAACGCTGCAGCATAAACATCTTCACCATCAACGTCAGAATTTCCCTGTCGGCTCTTCTCACTCTCGGCTATCTTTCCTTTGTGCCATTTACGCTTTCTGGGACAATAGCACTGAATATGACCGACATCACCACATCCAAAACATGTGGGTGAATCGTTTGGACAGTAACGGTGAATGTGACCCACAGTACCGCATTCATAACATGTTGGCCGATCCCGTGGCGTATTTCCCTTAAAGGCCCCCGTCAGTGCTGACTCAGCTCCACTCAACGGACCGGATAGCTCAGATTGCTTTATTTCCTCATGTATGAGTGCTTGCTGAACATAATCCAGGCTAACACCATCCATTCTACAACAAGTTGCAAAATTGTTGAGACGCTTCAGTTCGCCTTTCTACAGACTCTACTAGCTCTTTAAGACTTTGGAACCTTCTTTTCTCTCTAATACGCAGAGCTTCGTCTCTCCACTTAACCTGATCAAGTGCAATTGATAACCTTCCGGACATTTTTGCCAAATTGGTCATGTTCCTCACTTCGGAGAGAGCGTTCATTGAATATAAGGTCTCGTACAAGGTTCTTGAACGATCGGCAAATTCCCACAGGCCTTGTACATCACTGCTTGAGCTTTTCACTCCTTCCACCAATGCATCAACACACACCTTTGCTACAACATGTGCTTGTCCGAAACGCTGCTCTAACATCTTGAGAGCTTTTGCTAAACCCCCAGACATTCCTTCGAATCCAGCCACTGCAAGTCTAGCCTGGCCATGGAGAAATTTCAATAAGCGTGACATTTTCTGAATTTCAGAAATGATCTGAGAGTCAACCATTTCATGAAAGCGAGCTTTAAATCTAAAATATCCGCTCGGATCACCAGAGAACTTGATGACATCCAAAGGGGGAAAACTAGACCGAGTCGAAATCGAATCTATGCTAGATGTTAGTCTTGAAACGACACCTTCAGTAGATAGAGAGAGATAGATAATCTTGCTTGGGCATTGAAGCCTGCATATACGGGATTGCATTTGGATTCAAACAAGACTCCTTACGATTGAACACTGGTATTAATGGCTGATTTGGGGCCGACGCAGACAAAGGAACCTTAACAACCGATGGATCATTCGTGGCTGATTCCCATAACATGAACTGCTCATCATAAACGGCTTTACGTACATGTATGTTCTCGACATCATTCTGTTCTTTAACTTGAGTAGTAGAATCAGTGCTTATCACTTTGGAATCACTCGCTTTAATGAGCTCATCACCCTCAAAAACTTGTATATTACTGACATTAACAGCACAAGCATCTCCTAAATTTTCCCCGTAAAAAAGGTCTTTAATCTTAGCTAATTCAGCAGCATTCTCAGTCGCTGCAATTTCATTGTTCAACCTCAAACATTCTTCCTTTAGCTCCCTTACTCCAGCCTTTCGCAAGTGATCAAGTTTCTTTTCCGACAGAATTCGCTTTAGCTTGGGTAGTTGAGCCGCTAAAGAAAACGTATATGTAATAGAGCGGCTAGAAATAGTAGTACGATCATCCTCGTCATCGTTATCATCGTCGTACCCGATAACAAAGGCACAATGTTATCAATGTGAGGCAAATCAACGTCTGCCATATCGGATTACAATGACAAAAACAACAACAGTAGTAATAAAATCGGGTACACAAAATGTATCTTCATGCGACGAACTCGTCGAATTGCTTCTCAGTGATTTCCTGCACGCAACATCACCCAAAGAAGTCCACAGTCGACGACAATCCAAACCATAAATCTACGACATTTTAAGGAAATGTGACGGGTTTATCCCCGGGAATCCAATTTTGTTCATCTAAAACATGTGACGGTAAACGAATTTCCAGCTTTCAGCTTGATTTTCTTTAATAACAAAAACCCTCACCCCAATAAGGTCCATAAGGACGCTCGGGTTTTTCCTAGTTCAGCTTGGGTGTCACACATTCTCTACGTCTCTCTTTTCTTAACATTACTGTAATTAATTCTTTTTTTAACTCATCCACAGAGCAATTCATGTTTTATCAACCAATATTGCTTCGGTCCAAATGAAATTCACCCTAAAGACTGGTGTTCTCTTTGTCTTCCTGAAGTTGACACGGAAGCGTGGACGGCAGTTCAAGGTACATCTCCTCGCTTTTCTTTCGCGTTCACTAATTCTTTTTTTGTTCTCGTATCTGTCGAAAATCAATCTCTTTTTCCAGTGTTATGGCAGAGTTTCTGGATTCAATCACTGTTTCGAGCTTGAACACTCCTCCCAAACTTCAGGTTGCAATGTAACTTAAAATCAGACTGGGAAGAACGCCATTCGAGGGGTTAGGGAATTGTGCAAGGAAAAACATGGAGAATCCGAAACTGCCTAACTTCGACTAGCGTTTATTTTCAACAACCATACATAATTGTCTAGTGTGTCGTTATGAAGTTTTGCATGGTCAACGTTCATGAAATGTAAAGAGTGTTTGTATTTTCATCCGATCCCGAAAACAAACGATTCAATTGGCGACTCAGTTTTAGTTACCTTTTACAAGAAAATTGTAAAGTAAACCTAGTTTTCAAAACTGCCAAAATTGTAGTACTAAACAATAGAGTGTTTCCACTGTCAAGCAATAAAAAATAAAATCAGAAACCGTTGAAAGAAAGAAAATGAAATATTATAAAAGATTAATACATGAATAACTCCTCCAAGTCTCAAGTCTGTTTGGTGCATCGTTTCTGAGTTATTTGCCGAAACATGTGACTCAATTTTACAGAGCTTTGAATGGAGACGTCATATTGGCGTTCTTCGGAGCAAAACCAATATCGCGACCTCGAATCAACAAAACACCTGGCCCCAGTTGTTGAAATGATGGATAGCGCTATCCACCGGATAAACCTTATCCAGTGGATAAGTCATAGCGAAGTCAATGGATAGTGATTTATCCGGTGGATAGACGGTTATCCACCCTTTGAACAATTGGGGCCAGGACCTCAGTTTGCGACAAAAGCCCTCTCTTTTTGTGCGTGAGCTGACCTAAATGAGCATAAACATGTCTTCTACAGCTTTTAATGCTTAAATTTGCCTAAAAGTACAAGGTGAAACTGTTTTTTGAACCAGATAGCTTTATGTCAGCCACTGTCGTGAATGTCACACAAGGAGAAAATTCGAAAATTCAAAATGCTTTATTCTCAAAACAAAAAAGCGCTACGGGGCCTAACACTGGGAAAAAGGCTAACTTCTAAGTAACGTTTTTATCTGGTATCGATAAAAAAAAAAAGAAAACCTCGCAGGTTTGATTTTACAATTTGATGACGTCGTGTGTAAACACTCTGAAGCAGAGGAATTTACGATTTTGCCTAATCCCCAGAAAACACTACATAATGATTAAGCCAATGCATGGTGGACTTTGAAACAAAGCATAAACTCAAATCACCCATCCTAACAAGATTCTGATAGGTCACAACAAAACACAGGACTCACCCTGGGGGAGGGAGCCCACCCCCCAAGTCAAACGTTTTTGTTGCTGGGATAACTGCGGTGTCTGACACTTGCAGACTGCAGACCAATTCTAAATCACAGTTATTGACAGCTAACCATTTTAAAATGGGTGCTTACACTTAACTACTGTTTATCAGCGCTATTTGTGGGCAGTCAGCCCCAGTCTTCAGTTGTTATACATCTGATAAATGATCTGTGATCGGCTGGCGGTTCTCGCGGGAATCATCCGAATTTCATGGTTGGTCCAGACGAAATCAATTGAAGGAGTTACAGGAACCTGAGAAAAGCATGATAAATGAAGTTGTCGCGATCTGTAGGCTTCTGCCGGTAAATCCGCAACCAGCGTATGCGCAGCAGGAGAAAAAGAAATTTCGGTACATTCAAGGAATCCGATTTTGTAAGAGTAAGAAAATAATTAAATGATTAATTCTCTCACAGTGTGCTAGTATTAACTCCTTCCTCGTTTGTTATACTAAATGCTTGATGAGTTGTAAAGCATTAAATGGTACCGAGTCGGCACAACTGGGTTGGCTGCATTTTACGGCTAAACTATCACTTGAGTCTTTGAATTAATGTTGTGCAGTAAAGTTAAATGTATTTTAGCCATTTGTAGAGTCCGCCACCTCCCTTGAGTTGAAGAGGTGGAGCGGCCCTCGCACTTCAAAATCTGCTCCGCAGGCCCTGTTATATTATCCTCTTAGTCTTCCTTAAATTAAACGGAGACATGCCTTTGTATAGCCTAGTAGTTACACGAAATATTTTAGTAACATCTTGTCGTAATTGTGTAGTGTTTTAAGTTGCGTTTTTCTTTTTCTTTTTCTTTTCCATTTTGAAGTAAACCGTCCACCAAGTATTACATCTAAAACTGAGTACTTCGCACTATATAAAGAAAATCTTGAACTAGTCTTTGAAGCAACGGACCCTGAAGGCATGCCAGTCTCAATCAGTTTGCCGGATGACCGAAACCCTCCAGAAGCGGTGATGGAGGAAAATGTTCTACGCTGGAATGTCACTGCAAACCAAACAACTACATTCTACCTTGAAGCAACAGATGCATGTGGGGCCAATTCCACTTTTAACTTTACAGTTTCCTTAGTTACATGTCAGTGTAAGAACAACGGAGTATGCGTTCCTGTGAAGCCTATGGGAGCAGGTTATTACTTGTGTTCTTGCGCAGCCGGATTCAATGGAGACATGTGTCAGACCAACATTGATGAGTGCCAAGCCTTTCCATGTGTGCAAGGTAAATTAGAGAGGGTCTAACGATGAAATGGATGTCGAAATTAGTCTTTTTTCTTCGATAATAAAATGTATGCCTTTATATAGGAGAGCCTCAGTAAAGCCCCCAATCAATTTATCAAGCAATGTTTATGATCGTAAAATGAATAAGGGACATGCATATTTTAAATTGTAGTTGTAATGACTCCAGGCAAGAATGATCGTTGCAGATGAGAAAGAAAAAAATTTCGGATTAAGCAGGATCTCACTCATTTTCTACAAGTAACAGTGGTTTTTCAATGGCAAAGGATTACAACATTGTTGTTTTGACATTGGTCTAAGCAGGGCTGGCGCAGTGGTGAAATTACTGGCCAATGTGGCCACTTGAGTTGTCTTGTGTCTCTACTTCAAAGTAAAAATGGTTTTGTTTTAGTTTGGTTTGTCACTGTTTACAAACAGATAGGGTAACCCTACTGCTAGGGTTGCCCTAGAAGGAGGGTTAAAGATAGCTCGGGTGTACAAGCAAAATTTCACAGGTAGGGTTACCCTACCACCCGGGACAACTTTGTGTGCTTGGGAACCGCCAGCATCGTAAACACAATGGAAACCGCTAAAAAGTTGTCCCGTTTCCAATATCAACTGGTCATTATTAAAATACACCGCGTTGCGTATACGTATACAGAGAACTATCATGTCGCTTCTTTCAGCAATGGTATCACCGGAAAGCTAATTCACAGATTTCCTTAGTTTGCTCACAAAGCGAAGCTGACTGAAATTAGGCCATTTCCGAGTTCATACCTCCTCTTCTAAGCGAGACATTTTTCTCTGCAAATTCAACAAATACGTTCCTGTGAAAAAACAAAAAACTCTGGTTTTCCCAAATAGGTTCACAAATAGCAATGGCCATGACGTTATTTGTGTTTGCCCCTACTGTATTCTGTAGGGGGAGGGGGGACGATTTAGGGTCCCAAGCTCGACCGATTGTCCCAAAAAAATCTCAATTCAGTCGCATTAGAACAGCGTTTTGTCGAAAGCAATAAAGTTCTTGGTTAAAGCTTGGAAGTCCTTTTCAAAATGTATTGCGGTCAATGCGTTGAAAATCCCGTACTTTCGCGAATCTTAAGAAGCTTTTGTTGTACACGCATAGTATGCATATACATAGTTCTATTCGTTATCTCAAATGTATCTATTTTTACTGTAGCTTGCTGTGGATTACTATTACCGCTGTTTATCGCATATTAATTTTGCCACTTCAGGATGTAAATCATCATGAGACATCGAGAACTTTTCATTGACATGATTTATTCCTTTATCTAGTAAAGACGTCATCTTTTTAACAAGGCAGGTTTCAATTTTGTTTTTAGGTCGTTGTGTAGATGGCATCAACAATTACACTTGCGTGTGTTTCCCTGGTTTTGAAGGAAGAAAATGCGAGCGTAACGTGAACGATTGTGAACCATCTCCTTGTGTCCACGGTAAGCAGCAAAGTGTAAAATCCTCTAGGAAAGGGGATGGGGAGCAATATCATTTTTTTAACGAGTGCTCATGTTTCATTATAACAGGAAGCTGCAATGACTACGTCAATGGATATACCTGCACTTGTGATCCTGGATATTCAGGAAAAACCTGCAATGAAGATATAGATGAATGCCGATCCTCGCCATGCTTTTACGGTAATTATATTTCAACTACCTCGTATCTATAACGTTTAATGGTTTTTTATTTACAGTGGATTATGAGAAACAGTAACTAATCATGTAGAATACTTAAGTATATGTGCTGTTTATATTACTTTCACTTCAAGTTTGCAAATTGCACGTGATAAACTGCTAAGTGTTTTAGCAATAATTGTCAATGCTTCTTTTGAAATTCGGAATTCAGCCTTCTCTTCTTTCTAAACAAAAATAAACAATTAATTTAACTCTTGACATAATTGTTGACTTGTCTTGTCACACTACGCTGGTTTCTCTCACATACTTAACAGTTGTGATTGTTTTTTTTATTCACATTTCTTTGCTGTGCAACAAACTCTCGATTGACATTAACTCCAAGCCCATCTGAGCATTCGAATACTCTACTAACCTATGGTCAGAAGACTCGTAGGACTAGTGGAAGGGACTATTACTACTCCCCTAAGTCAGTCGCTTAGCATGCTACGGAGGAACCGCACTTCTTTCCCGTCCCTACCCTCTTCCCACTGAAACGCTTCCACCATGTGACTGTATTCAATAAAACCACAAAATTTGAAACTCTTTCACTCAAATTCAACAAGATGGTTGAGAGGTGGAGCGGTTCAAATAAATAAGCCATTTACGGAACACCAAATATTCAGCTTAATAGTGAGGCAATAGCCCTTTTCATGGTTAGTTTTTCTCATTTGCATTACAATGTAAACTAGCATGTATGTGAGGCAATTTCGGGCTATTTTGTAGTTTTAACCCGAAATTGCCTCGCACCCACGTTAGATTGTATTGTAATGCAAATGAGAAAAACTAACCGTGAAAAGGGCTATTAGGACAAAAACAATAAACACGTTGGAATGATCCAACGATGGAATGATACAATTTCCTTTGTCTGCCCTCTAAACCTTTCTTTCAAGCTGAATTTTAAGGGCACATCCAAAAACGTTGTTCTAAATCGCCTCGACAAACATATTAGCAACTGAAGATGTTTAATCAACATTGGTGCAGCTGATTGGGACGGGAAAGAACCGTACAAAATACACACCAGTGGATCAGGAACACTAATGAAGTTATTAATTCTTCATATTGAAAAAAAGGCGAAATATTCGACTCATGAACAACGACTTTCGCAGATAATAATAATAATAATAATAATAATAATAATAATAATAATAAGCTGGCTGCTTGAAATTATGGAAGTTCACTGCTTTCCTTCCTGGCTTTGTAGAGTCATGAGATTCTTAGTTGCAAGCTGGAATACCAGGATTGTTACTACCACCAAACGTGGTCCCGAAACCTCTCGTTGTATTCGATTTAACAGAGGATTGCCGCAGGGAGACTCACTCTGTCCGCGCCTCTTTACGCTATGTTTAAATCCAATAGCCTGGTCACTGGAAGCTACTGAGGGATATAAGTTGTCTAAGCCTATAAGTGCCAAGGTATCCTATTTAATGTATATTGATGATCTGAAAGTTTTTGCGTCCTCTGAACCTAAGCTCAACAGAGTTTTAAAATCTACCAGTGCCGCCATGGAGGACATTGGACTAACATGGAATCCTAAGAAGTGCAATGTGATTCATGTGAGGAAAGGGGCTCAAGTGCATGATGCAGCAGGTGTGAGGTTAGGTCACGAGGGGGTCGTGGAAAGCTTGGACGCGAGTTCTACTTACAAGTTTCTAGGGGTGAGAGAGACTGTGATGCAGGATGAGAAGCTGGCATTGGAATGTGCGGCAAAGGTGTACCTGCAAAGGTTGTCATTAATTTGGAGTAGCCCCCTGTCTGATTCCAACCGTGTGACTGCAAGTAACCAGTTTGCTCTTCCAGTCCTCTCCTATTTGATGTGGACTCAGCATTGGCCTATTACAGAGCTTAGAGTGATCGACAGAGAGGCGAGAAAGATAATATGTGAGAACGGAGGGAAGCATCCGCTAAGTTCGACGGCTATGTTGTATCTACCCAGGGACAAGGGTGGGCGTGGCCTACGCGCAATTGAGCAAGAATACAAGCTAACAAAAATCAAATCTGCAATTAAGCTGTATGAGAATACAGATCCTACCATGAGGTTAGTTCAGAAGTTTGAAGAGAGGGCGAGTGAGAAGGGATTCACTTCGTTGGTTAAGGAGGCATGCAAGTACGCGGAGGAGCTGGACACGGGTTTGACTTTGAACTATCCGAAACCGTCATGCAGCCCGCGCCAAGCTCCGGATACAGAAATTCTAGGGAAGAAAGTTAAGGGTTATTTGAGGAGGACTGTGACGGAGAAGTT
>JALIRR010003500.1:0-17500 GCA_023091755.1 Montipora sp. Colony 1 RG-2022
AGACATTTGGAGTCATTCAATACTTTCTCCATTTTAACACCAAATGAACTTAGCAAAAATTTTGTAGAATACCCTCCACCACTAGGAAGACTAACATGATAGATCTCTACTTTTAAACTCCCATGATCTAAAGGTATATCTTCGTTTGATTGAACTATCAATCCAAACCTATCAAACAAAACTCTTTCATCTAAATCTCGAACTTGGACTAAAGGAATAGAAAACCCACCGTCTCGAAACTCATTTGAAGTAACAAAAATCTCTACATAGTCAGTGGGATGAAAATTAGAACGCATAAAATCATAAACTTCAGAAATTAATCGATCAAAAGACGCAAAAACTTCTGTGGGAGAAAAATTTGGAGAAACAACAAAATTATAAGCTATTCCATCAATACCAAACCTCTCATTATGATAAACCCAATGCGATCTTAAGTCAAAACTTCTTCCATCAAAATTTAAATGAACTTGAGCAGGATTGATATCTCCTCTACCACCAATTTGAATGATGCAAGTTGTTGTTTTGCCGCTTCCAGTTGGGCCATAAATGTATACACAATCGCTTGATGTGTATTTTACTTTGTGCAGCTCTAAGCACTGCTTGATTACAAGGCCCATGTGTGGGAAATCTGCAAGCAGTTTGAGTCTGCTTTCTCCCGCCATTATTCTACTTCTAATTATGTCGGAAGTCTTAGTGCGCTTTGTTGACTGACCGTTTGACCCTGCTGGGCGCCCTTTTTTGGCGCAATTGTGCTGGATGGAACTGAAAATTTATCGCTCATTGGAAAGACTTTAGGCCTTACAATTTTGGTGGCTTGCATTTGATCCCAGTAGGAATTAAAACCTTTTTCCTTAGCTAGTTTGTTAGCTAGATCTGCTACAGTTAAATCATCGTCACTATCAGAGTCCTCAATAATTACTTTATCTTTCTTGGGGCGTCTGATTTCCTCGTCTTCCTCGTCACTCTCTTGTGTGCATAACACTTCTTCGGTGTCGCTTTCTCTTAGGACTTCATTTTCTTGGGAATCCATGTGCAATCTGACGGAAGGTGGAATGATTCCTTTGCTGTATTGTGGTGGCCCTTCTTTTATGCAGTAAAGCAAGTAGTTTAACTTTGCCTGCAATATTGTTCCTCCATTGTACACACTTAGCTCATCCATCCACATATTTTTGAGCTCTTGTGCGAAGAATCCTGCCCAGTGGTGTCTTCTGCTCTTGTCGTATTGCACAAAGGCATGGCAGTGGCGTTCGCCTTCTTTGCTGACTTCCCATGGTCCAATAAATGCAAATCGGACTGAACTGGTTGTATTGCAGTGGTTCATTAACATTTCCACTTGTTTGTTGGTTCTAAGCGTTAAAACCCAGTAAGGGCTTTGTCTTAGACTGATTTCTGCGTTTAGAATCTTGGATTGCGCCATTTTTTGCAGAGAAACCGTAGGGGGGTGCTATCGTAAAGAGTAGCTGCGTAGAATGAATTGTGTGACCCAGATGTGACTTCTTTTATGCTAATCTCTCACATGATACTTTTAATCTGACAAGGTATTTCCGGTATGTGCCGCACCCATGCTGCACCCAATTCTTTGCATATTTGTGGGTTACGCCCCATTCTTTACATTCTTTTTAAATTCTTTACATTTATTAAAGTCTTTACATTTTTTAAAGTCTTTACATTTTTGTTTGTCACGTGACTTGAAAACCGGCGGAGCCGGTGCTGTTAAGAAGAGGGTTTGCAGTGTGCGCTGCATCGCCGAAGATCGCAGGCCGCTAGGCCTGATCGAGGGGTCAGAATAGATATAGTGATTTTTTTTTTTTGGTTACACCCGTCATTTACCTGTGCGTTTGTTTTAAATCTTTTAGTGGACCGAAGGCCCCTTCTTACGGTGGCGGAGCCGGCGATTTTTGTCACGCAATCTTCAAATAACGCTGTCACGCGTGACATGTTGTGTTACTTTGCGTATTGGTATGCGTAAGGTCATAAGGGTAACTGTATAAGTCACGCAGTTTACTGCGTTACGTGTAACACTATCACTCGAGAGAATTGACCTTTGGAAATTCTTCTCGCTATTATGTCTTCATCTTCATCTTCTGTCAAAAGTCTGGTTACAAGATCCTCCAATTCCAAATCGCCTTCTGAAAAATCGTCTTCTGATAAAAATCTATTGACAATGTCATCTAAGTCTTCATCCAATTCAAGATCATCTTCCTCTTCAAGTATCGTATAAACTAAATCCTCCAAACTCAAACTCTCCATTTTTTTCTGTCACAAAAACAAAAATAAAAGTTAAGACAAAGACCAAAACAAAAATCAATGAATCGTTTGAGCAACACTCACCTAATTCTCATCATCATCATCATCATCCAAGGCAAGAAAATTATTAACAACAATATCTCGTTCCTCCCCATCTGACAAATACGAGAGCTTACAAGGACGCCATTTTTTTTTTCTCTTCCTTTTCCTTTATGTATAAAAAATCCTCTTTGACTACTGGCGGTATGTGCTCTTCTTTCACACCTTCCGTCTCATCTTCAACATCAGACCTTTGAAAGTGTCGCTGCGTAGTCTTTTCTTGTTGTATTTTCATCCCTTCAATCTCATCTCCGACTTTATCCGGAATAAGAGAAGGAAAAGCCCCTTCAACAATAATGTGAAACCAAATGGACAGAAACGCGAACATGGTTGTCTCTTATGTAAAAATTGACACCATCCCTCCTTTTTATCCCAACACATGAATAACAAGTCATCATATTTCCTCTTTCTTTAATTAAAAATAAATCTGTGAGTCAAACCCACTTAGAGCTTCAACAACAAGATTAAAGATTCCTAATCTTAACATCTTAAATTTCGTCTCACTGACGAACCAACAAGGTAAGTTTTTCGGGTCAAACATCATCAATCTCAAAAATTCATCTATCCCCTACATATTCTTCCATCAAAACACGGCAAAAACGAGCACGAACATCGGTCTTATATTGTCTCATTGCTAAACTAATTTTTCTTTTGTCTTCTTCCTTTATCTCTTCTCCATCCAAAATTCTTCCCATAACTTCATGACTGTAAGATAGTGAAGTCACGACCTTTCCAATCTTCTTATAATATTTCTCCTAAAATATGTGAAAAACATCACGTTCTAGACAGTCCACAAAAACAAAACAAAAATAAAATATCACGTTCCAGACAATTGATAAAACACCTTCTAGAAAAATAACACACCATTTCACGAAAAGCACAAACTTTGATATCATCGCCCATTAAGTCTTCCATGATTAATGTTCTCACAAACAGTTCTTCGTTACAAATGACTAAAAAATTGTTCTCGTCTTCTTTTTCAACAGAAAGTCATCCAAAGGTCCTCATGATTGTGAGCAGCACTTTCCCTCCCCCATTTATCTACAACCATCCATTTATAATAAAATTCATCAACTCTATCAATAGACGCTATTGATCGTCTGACACGTGCTTGATTTCCTGAGGTCAGATTCTTCACATGACACCATTCCATGTAATTACGAAGTAATCTCACCGCATCTTTTGGCCAAGGGTATTTACAACATCTACATTCCTTTCCAAGAAAACGAGTAGCGCACTCAAGGTGAATATATTTTCCACAACAGCTTGTAACATCTCTTCTATTCTCGTCCAAACTCACATCACAAAAATAACAAACGGCCATCTTTTTCAAATAGAAGGTCCACTCTTAGTAGGATTTCGAATGAAATCAAAATTCCACCTCCACTTTTCTTCTCGAGGTTTCAACTTAGGAACACCCACACACTTTCCATGTAACACCCATGGCGGACGCGACAAAGATTCTAAATAGGGTTCATCTCTCTCCCCTTTATGAAACTCACTCTTCCCATCCATTCTTCAAAATGACACACACAATATATTGTCACTATCTTTTATTTTCAAAACTTACATTCAGCTTTCATTTTATAAACACAGGAACAAGTAGAATCACCTTTACAACTCGGATAATGCCACATGGGATGTTCAAAACCCCTCCTAACCCTATTTTCCATCAACGCAACATCATCGATAAAATATGTTTCTCTTGTGGAAGAAACAAAGTCATCATACGGTTTTCCTGCCAACAATATATTTAAAAGACCGTAGTATCTTTCTCGATCATACCAATCTTCAAAAACAGTCGATACAATCTTATCAAAAACTAAACGTATCAGTTCTTCTCTAAATCTCTTCCTTGTAGCTGGTCCCTTGAATTTTTCCTCTTCTTGTTCCTTTGTGAAATAATCGTCAATGGTCCACTGAGACATCTTTTTAAAAGTCTAACACTTGTTCTCCTGAAAAAAATAAAAAGCAAAATTCATTTTCAAAATAAGATAAACTTAACACAATGTACTTTTTACCTTAGTGAGGACGATCTAATATCCCAGCAGACATATGAAACATAATGTCATAATAATGTCTTATTTCGTCTTTTTCTCTTCTCAATTCCTCCAAAAATTCAACATCTCCAACAAACTCTTGTGCAATGCTAGTTTCCAACCATGAAATAACACTAGCCAAATCATCACAGATTTCCACAAAAGCTGGATAAAGCAGGTGAAGAGAAGTAACTCCTTGTAACCGACGATAAGATATGTCAAACTGATGTATTTTACATACGACATCTTTCATTCTTTCCTTAAAAATATTCAAATGGTTATCATGTCTCGCCTCCCAAAAAACATCACGTCCACCTTTAGCCATTTCTCTCTTCAAACGTATCAAATTACTTAAGCCCTCGGCACACAATCTTTTTCTTTCTACATTTTTCATGTAACTTTCCCATTCCTTTAATTTTTCCATCTGTGCTCGAATCTCCAACAGCAACTCTCCATTCTTCATCAACACCTCATCCTTAGCAATTTCTTGACGCTTAAGGTCGTGTAAACAACTAATTCTTATTAATTCTAATTTCATTTGTTCAAAACGAAAAAAAAATTCCTCGTCGTTTGTAGGATCCAAATATCTTTTGTTTTGTCTAAAATATTCTGTCTCTCTACGAAACATGTCACGCATTTCTTTTGAATTTGCGTCCATACTCGAAGAAGATGCCATATCGAAAAACATATAAACATAAATGACTCTTTCTCAGAAATGAGTAACGCTTTCTTAGAAAACGTGACAAATGTAACATCTTACCCCACAGACGACTCTAATTATAAGGCAAAAAGCATACAAAAGCAAAAACCGTCCCACAAAATCGAAGATACCTTCCCGAACTAGACCATGATGTTCAGCATAATAGTAAATAGCCAAAAGAACTATAGGATACCAAAGATTAACTTCAAAGCCAAAATCAACCATCTTGATCAATAGCACGTACGCTTTTCTCAGACCCTCACAACAAAGTGTATCAACTTACCACAATCAATTGACCTCTTTTGTGATTTGTAAATTCCTTAATTCCAATAAAAAAAAGAAATAAATCGTCAATAACTTCTTCTTCTCTCTTCAATTCTTGTTTTAACAAAATGGAACTCTCCCCAATCACTCCTATATCTTCCAAATAATTAATCGTGTCCTTCCACCACCTTATCACTCTTTCTCTCTCAATAAACAAATCACACAAAACAGCATCGAAACGAACACCATCTTCAAGCTCCTTCACCAACGAAGTAAAGTTACAAGTAGCATGTTGAAATAACATTCGTTGCTCATAAGCCCGCAATCCATCGAGAGTCCCAAAATCACGTCTATCTTCCCCCTTAGCAAAAAACAAATGAACTAAAAATTACTCACCCGTCAAAGGTAGATAAAATGCCAATTCATCCAAATCACCATTCAACGGGTTCGCTAAATCCTTCTCCACATACCAACAGCTCATCAAAACCTCCAGCATTTCTTCTACAATAGCTTCCTCTCTCTTGATCTCTTTCTCTATCATCCCACTCTCTTCTTCACTCACTTTTAAAAATCCTCCATTACTAATCAGTTTGAAACTTTCCATCCACTCGATAATGCTCTCTCTTTCCTTTATCAAATTTTTAAATTTCTGATCAAAATCAAGACTACTCAACTGCTGCACAAGTTCATTTAAACGAAAAGCAATCTTTTCGAAAGTCATTTTAACAAAAATAAGAAGAGGGAAGAATCTCTCATCTTCATCACCATCTCCGTCCATAGGATTCTCCAACTTTATGACAAAACTTTCAACTAAATTTTCGTTGTTTCCTTCACGTTCTTCTCCTCCCTCTGCCATGTTAATAACAATAAGAGAGAATAAAAGAATTTTTCTAAGAAATCACGCCCCTTTTCCGCGAAAACGCTCATTAGCATATTATGAACCCACATTCCTTTACCTAATTAGCATAAAAAGTGACCATTTTTTCGCATATTACTACTTCGATTCACCAATATAGTGGTATTTTTTCAAAATACAAAATAAAATCAAATATCAACAGCCCATTTGTTATCTTGAATCAATTCTATTTTTTAATATTTTTAACACAAAAGAAAAAACCATTTACTATTATTACGACTACTTGCGGTCAAATCTCTATTTTTGAAATCAGTGAATGTTAACGACTACGGAAGAAAAAAAGGCTGATTCAAAAAAAAAATTTTTACTACCATTTTTTTATTGATTTTCTTTTTAATTTGGGATTTTTTGGTTTTTTAAGTGCCCCTGTGATCCTGTGCCCAAAAAAATCATTTATTTTTTATTTTTCTGGGTTTTGATGCGTCCCATTGGTAAGTCAGTTTCAGTTTTTAAAAAAAAGACCCATGGTTGTGTCTTACGCTGCTAAGAAAGTTTTGACTTCTACTACAATGCCCTTTTGTATTTCCTCATCCCATTTAGACATTCACATTCATCAACCAACCACAATCCATCTAGTCATCCACATCCATCAATCAACCCAAAAAAAAATGAAAAGTAATCACAAACTTGAAAGAAAAAAAACCATTAACTAAAAAAACAAAAAAAGAGTTAAATTAATTAATTTTGTTCAGTTTGCTGTCCACCGCCGCCGCCCAAAAAATCAATTTAATTTAATACTTCATGATCCAAAAAAAAAAAATCTATTCAAATTCCAAAATGAATAATTGATTATTCCAAAAAACTTTTATTAAACAATGACTAAAAAAATCTAAAACGACCATTTTTTTTTTTAACGAACAAAAAGACAAGTGAATGCCCCCCCCCCCCCAAAAAAAATTCTTTCTCTCTAATCTTTTTTTCCAATTTTTGAAATTATTACCATCATCTAAAATCGAGTTGTTTTTTTCGTCACACACGATCATTCGATATCGACAACACCATTTATTGCTGGTAGCATTAAATTTTTTTTCTTCTTCTCCATGTATGTAGAGGTCGAGACAATATGGTCCACACTGCGGTAAAAAAGGAAGCCGCAAAATGAGATCATCTAGCGATGGAAAGGTGTAAGTTGTCGAATGCCCCAAATCACTAGCATCACGTTTCCAGATTTCAAACATTTCGTACAACATGGGCTGCAGATGGTGGTCATTTTGTATCCATGTTGAATAAAGAAAAAGTACAAAATTTTTGGGTTCTTGATAGTTTCGAGTAAACCAAAAGGAAGTGGAAAACGTTTTATCTTGCCATGTATTCAAATAGGCTTGAACAAACAAACAATCATTTTCAGGTTTGATCACGTTCATTGCAGTTGGTTTTGATGTTATTGACAAGAAAAAACCAAACGGTGGAAGCCAGACATCATCCAAGGAGTAGGAGGATGAAAAATCGTACTGCAACATTTGTTGATGCCGCTCTATTGTTCTTAAAATTTTCGAAATGGTAAGTTCACATAATCGTTTTGAAATGGGTCCCTTTTCGTATTTCAGACAGGAAACTTGAAGTTTACAGTTCAATTCGATTTTAAACAAAAAACAGAGTTCCAAAAGATCGTCTTGTTGAACTGACTTTTGTCGAGATGAAAAGGGATGCACTGCTGAAATCATACCAGCTCCCACCAATAGTAGTAGTAGTAGTAGTAACAAAATCAACCAATGAATGCCATTCCTCTTTTTTTGCTTCTTCATTTGCTTGATGGTTCGTCGCTTGCTTGATAGTCGTGGCGATGATGATGATCAGCAAGAAATGATGACCGAAGCCGTAGTTTCTTTTTGCTTTGACAGTGTGACAGTTTGACAATTTGACAGTTTGATAATAAATGATGCTGTCAAGTATTTCGTTTTTTATAGAAATGCGAACTAAGTAATAACTAACTGGAAGATGAAGGAGAAATCAAATGGACCAAATATTATTTGTAAATACCACGAACCATCCAAGTGCACAATTGATCCAAGGTCTTGACAAAAAGTTTAGTATTTGTGTAGGGTGCTGGACAGATGATGGTCCATTGTGTGGCTGTTTTAGCCCAAGTTTTAGGGGTTTCTTCTTTTGGATGTACACATTCAAATTGGGTCTTGATTTGAACATACCAATTTTCTTTTTCGGCTATTTTATACATCACTTCTCCTTCCCAAATGGCAAAGTCGTCCACGTTCACGGGGATCGGTGTTGTGGGTGTAGTCAATCGCTTCGAGTACAAAGCTAACGAGAAATCGTCGTTCACTGATGTGTTAGGGTTAGAAAGGTTGTTGCTGCCCCAAAAATCACGTTGCGACCAAATGAGCTCGGGGGCGGAAATAGTCTGACATGAAGTGACATCCTTTTCGTTTACCAAGTAACAACAAGCGTCTCCTACGGCTCGTCCAAAGAGTCTTTGTCATTTTCCATGGATGTTGTTATTCGGCGTTCCGGTTGTTAATCCTAAAAGCCTGGTAGTAGAAATGCCTGATGATATGGGGTGTGGCTGTAAATGTTGTTGGAGTACGATTCTAGTAGTCAATCGCAGTCTTTGACCCTGGTCTACTCGAATTAAAGCGGTTTGAAACGTCGATGGGTCCAATGGTTGAATCTTCATCACCTTTTGGCAAGTTTTGGGTCGAAATTGTTTTTCGTATTTTTGAAAAATCAAACGCCCTACTCTCAAACGAAACATCAAAGTACCCTCATCATTCGCCAAATTGGTTTCTTGAAGCTCGTCGTCGTCGTTCAAATCTAAGCCCCAAAACTGCTTGTGTTGGCAAAACGTTTTTAAACCCTCTAAAAAAAGCTCGGCTGTGTCGACTTCGGTGGTTGTCATGATATTGGAAGCTCGAAATAATTCAAAATTTGTTTTTTTTAGATGCCGCAAAGAAACTGTCGTGGATACTTGCTGCTGCTGCTGCTGTGGCGGTTGTTGCGATGATGGGATATGGTTGTCAAAACAAACCAATTGGTAACCTCGATAAATTCCATCCTTTAAAATGATATGACAATGTTCCAAAGAGTCGTATCTCCAAGCTAGTAAAGGGTATTTGGAAAGGTGACCCTGCCAATCGTTCGTGACTCGAGTCCACTTCAAGAGTACTTTGGAGTTCGTTGTTGTGAAAACCCAGGAAATTTTATTACTGGGTTGCCAAACCCAGTCGGAATCTCGGTTTCATTTCGTGGGTTTTTTTGTTATTTTCCGTGTCGGGAAAAGTCTTGCCTGTCACTCCCCTGCTAAGTGGTGTCTTTATGCATAGAGCCTTCTGCGCGTATTGTCTTAGGATCGAGAGGGTAGTGGGAAATGTGTAGATTTCCCTGGTGGACAAAGTAGAATGATTAACGTAACCGGCAATGGCGTTGAAAGTCATGTAACACAAATGTCATTTTAGTGAATTTTTAAGTAAAATATACCCTTATGGATCTTAATAATGGAAAGTCAATTGGATACTGAACAAGGAAGGCGCTGAAAAAAAATCTGGAATCTTAAAAGCGACGAGTAATGGACTTCGACAACAATCTGTCGCCCGTCGAGCCGTAATCAAAGTGCGACGTAGTTCTAATATTGTACGAGTGTGGTGTTTTGTACAACGCTGAAATCAAATGGAAAATTCTCTAGTAACTTATGGGTTTAACAAAACAGAGACTTGGATCTGTACTCAATTCTGCACAGTCTTCTGCTAACAATTGGAAATTTCACAAATTCCTGTTAGTCAAAAATTATTTGAAAGAAAGCTTGTTGCCCATTTTTTGCTTGATAATTCAAGTAAAGGGTTTTTCAGTGAAGGGTTTGATGCTAAACACTCGAGGGAAATTTATTTACCGTGTTGCGTTTTTGACACGGAGTGTAATTTGACATGATTGAGTTTCTTGTCTTCACGCACGTATTAAATGAAATGGGTAGGGTTTTTGCCTCTTATAGCACATATGTTGTTTGTTTCAAAAAGCATTTTGCTGGAAAATGGTGGCTTTTATGAACTCATCATGTGTAATATGCGAGCTTAACTGGATAGTTTTTATGGCAATAGTAAAGCATTTTCGTGTCAAAATATAAGGTAAGCGACTCTTTCGGTTGTGTTAACTATACCGGGGCTCGTAAGTTTGCATTTGTCGTCTGCTGTAAACTTGATTTCCACACTCAAAATTACCTCCAGAACCTACTTTTTGCGTAAAATAAGCTTTTAGAATGGTTTTCGTTTCTTCTGTGGTGATACTTGACGATTCGGAAACATTTTGTGAAAAATATTTATAACGGGTCACACGTGCAACTTGCCCGATTATGCATATAACATCCACTTGGCCTTTTGACATCCCATTGAAAAAAACTCGTAAAATATTCGCAGACCAGTCGCTTTCTCTGAAATTTGAAAGGATGATTGCTAACAAATATAGAAAGATTTTCACAATAACTAAAAATTCCTGTGTTAAGCATTAGAATTCGACGAAGAGGTAATGCGACTAAATTTGTCACGTGCGTTGCTATTTTTATGATTTGACTGTTGTGCAAATTTTGACAGATAATATTAACTTATGAAAAAAATATCTAGGTAAAGGTAAAGGTACACCTTATTTAACGTCGGAAGTTCCTCTACTCTCTAGAGAGTATTCTCCCAGGAAGCCGACGGATAGATCGTTAACAAATCTTTAATTTTAGCTGTTATTTGAACATAAAAGATGCAACACTTGACGAGAAATAATATTTTTGCTAATACTATGTATTTTTCCCGGAAATCGAGTTGAAAATGAGTTAACAAATTTGCATACGTGCGTTGAAATGTGATACACGAGGAGAAAGGAATTTTATTTCTCTGACAAATGATTTTGTCATTGCAGTGCAAGATGAAATTTATTTGGGAAGCCAACAATATTCTTTTAACTTCCTGGTTAATCCAATTTTATTGCTGCGACTTGCTAGTGCGAAGATTGTGTACATGAAACTCGCGCTTCTTTGCGAATTTTGAGAGTCATGAAATTACATAATTTGCGTGACAATATATCCCTTTTTAATACTCTGACCCAAATACATTCAGATAGTAACAAACTTCATATTTACTTAACCATTTCTTCTGCTTTTGTGCTTGTCAGCATTGTGATTTGCGGTAATTCGCAAGTCTGTTTTTGTATCTCATAGATGTTTAGATTTTCAATTACACGGCCACTCAACCTCTCGATTGTGTAAATAGTTCACCCTGAAGTCAAAATAGATACGTTTCTCAGGAACCCGACAAAGAAGGCTTCCTGGCCCGACAGAAGAAATCTAAATATCGAGTTAAATATTACAACAAAATTAACTAACGACGGAAGTTTCTTCGCTAAAAAGTACGTTGTTCTACTCTAAAACATTCTTTCCTGTAGTTCATTCAGTTGACACGGGGTGATCACGTGCACCTTTACGGTTGCCTAGCACATGATCAATTTCTTCCTTTTGACAAAATGTTAGAGACGGCAAAAATGTTCGTGTTTTTAAGATCTTTGAATGAGAATTCGATTCATAGTTATATATAAACACTATGTTATTTTTTTTCTTCATCTGTTTCTTGGGTTGCCTTTTTCTGGTGCAACCGCAAAGCCAAACAATGTTTTGACCTGGCATCAGATTAGACCATCACATTATGAAGCGGAAACAACACCTTTAGTCCTTATATGAGCAATAAACGTTTGCTTAGTCCAACTGCTAGACATGCTGGAAAACGTCCATCAGCAATTTGCAGTTAGTTTTTTGCAGACTATTTATTTAAAGAAGAAACGAGTGAATTTTACTCAAGAGCGTGTTTTGTTATCTTTAAACTGAATTTATTACGAAAGCTTAAAAGACTAAAAGACCTTAAAATGGGACAGGCCATTACAAAATAATTAAATGTGTGAGCCAAAGGGCCTCTGCTGGCGCGACATGTGGGTGACCCCTCAAATGGTCTTAATGACGCCCCACTTGAAAAAATTGACTGGAAGGCCGCAGTTCTTTGTGTAACGTGTACCACAGGCAACCCAGTGTAAGCTTTTTGGAGCTTCTCGTCTACTGAGAGATCAAATAAAAAAGAAAACATACTAAAAAAATGAGGATAGATCATTTGAAGTCACAACCACTTGCAAACAATGTATTGAAATAAAAGATCATCGTTATGAACTCACTTTTTTTTTGGATCTCCAAGCTAGTTTTTGCCGCATCATCCTTTGGCGCTGCTGCGGCGGTGGCGGCGGCTGCTGCTGCTGCTGTTGGCTGGGTGGTCTGATCTATTTTGCTCAATATTTTATGCCATTTTTGAAAGACAAATGTTTCAATTCCTTGCATAAAAATACGATTGAAATTGACAGGTAAAGAAATGGTATATGGTGCATTTTTTTCCAACGTCATGGTCACCTGGTTATCCTCATTCTCATGGTTGTTTAACAAGGACGTCGTTTGTGGAACTTCTACTACTGCTTCATGGCAAGTTGTTGTAGTAGTAGTCGTTTTTTGCAATTCATAAACAAAACATACAAGAGATTGATGAGCTGTTAAAAGATAAAAAGCAGACAAACACACTTCCGATAAAGCGAAACAGAGTTCGTAATCGTCAGGCCAAGGATTTTTTTTCGTTATTGGAATGGCCCAAGTCATCGCTACCGTTTTCTTTTAAAAGAAAAATCTCTTGCCACTCAGTGGTGACGCTAACTTCTCCTTCATCTTGAGGTTTTTGATGGTTGTTGAATTTTAACAAAGCATCACTACAATGATAAAAGAATTCTGTCAGCCAATAAATTGAAAGCGCAGTAGTTTCTTCATCACTTGTGGCCAAGAAAGAGGTCGGTATCAAAGATGATTTCAAAAGAGAATCCAATTGATGGTGGCCGCCAGTTTCTTCTCGAAGCTTGACATCAGAAGAAGGCTTGATTAACCACCCTTGTTTCATACAATATTGACAAAATTCGTAATTCCATGTGGATTGATTGGGTAGGCAAGAAATGTCGATCTTGTTTTTTAATAGACGATTTTTCGTTATAAACCACCACACTCCTAAACTCCACAAGACTACAGCTACGACCGGTTTTTGACATACAAACCACCACACCAATCGATCTTGATGACTGTTTTGGTTTGCAGCAGTGTCGTCAGTTACAAAAAAAAAGAGAAAATCGTTTATCAAAGGGAGGCCCTCCAGGTTCTTCTTTTCGATGTGTTAATACAATCACCTTGTCTTGTTGTCGTTTGTTTTCTTCTTCCAATTGAAGTGTTCTCATCTTGTTCAAGATTCCTCTGCTTGTTTTTGGTTTGTTTTCTTTTTCTCCTTCTTTTTCGTTTTCTGCTTTTGTGTTCGATTCAACTTCAAAAGGACTTCTTTCTTTTTTCTTCTTTTTGTTCTTGTTTTTCTTGTTCTTGTTGTTCTTCTTTTTTTCTTCCTTGTCTTTGTCGTCGTCAATGTGCTCACGGTCCGTATCTTCCCCATCATGAGTTGAACTCGACGATATCTGATCAAATGGTACAAATACTGGATCGACCACCAGTTTGCGTTGTTGTAACTCTTCATTCTCTTTTTCTTCTGAACTGCACACGGGTAACAAAGTTAGAGTTGAACTTGGAGAGACAGATTTTATTAAAGGGGCTAGGTCACGCTATTTTAGGTAATTTTGTTTAATTTTGTTAATTATGAGCTCTAAACGTCAAATTGGCAAAGCAAAAGTCTTTCATTTGCAAAATCACTGCCACATAACAACTGAGAATGATTTTCCAGCTCTGTAAATGACATTTTGATATAGACTGATATAAATTTGAAAAAAGGTGGGCCGACGTTTTTCAAATTTACCCAAATTCAATCCATTTCAATCCTCTCCAGTTTTGTCCATCCATGTCCCTTCTTGGCTTCCCTGTGTTTTGTTAGAGTCCTTCTATAGTTTTGAACAGTTATTTTGATATTTTAGTTAATTCTACGACCATTCGATCAGCACTGAAATTGCCTAAAATTGCGTGACCTGGCCCCTTTAAGGTTTTTAAGCAGCCAACTGTGTCGTCAATCTTGTTCGGTGATCCATGTAGTTGCCATTTTTTTGCAAGTTTCTTTCGCTTTTGGGTAAAACATAGCCGATTGGCGTTTTTTGTTTTTTGCAAGTATCACTCAGCACACCTAAGTGAATCAAGAGTTCACGTTGTTTTCCTCGTATGGTATCGGCGTCCTCATTAGGGCAAACACAAAAGAAAGAAAGTGAAGTCAAGATAAAAGGAGATGATAACATTCCTTGGTGATGGGAAAGACCTGTGGGCACAAAAAGATCTCCGATTAGAGCTGAAAATTGAGGTTCGATGATTTGCTCAGGTGGAAAAGAAGACGTGACTCTTTGCCAAGCTAGACAATACCATTGAAAACATTCGTCGATAGCAGCAGTCAATTGTTGCCAAAATTTGGTAGCTATCGAAGTCTTCTTAAAGGTTTTTTTAGTGTTTTTTTTCTTCTTCTCTTGATCGAGTACTAATCCTTTTTGGGGTTCTTGGGCTTTTTTGGAATCCTCTTCATCCTCTCCTGCTTTCACGACCATGGGCGGCGAATGATGCTTGTTAAAAACATGACCTCATTGATTTTGTTTTTCTTCTCCAAGTTCGATTAAAACATTGCTCAAAAAACACCACGGAAAACCCACAAACCACGACGAAGAATTGGCAGCCGCAAATTGACGCCCAATCACATAACAAGCACAAGCTTTTTTCCAAATTTCTTCCTTTTTTTTTTCCTGTTCCGTAGTACTAGTAGTAAAAGGAAAATAAATGCCTCTCCACTTGGCAATCAAAACTTGTAAATACGTTTTGGTTTGCTCTAGTTCGTCGGTTTGCAGACTTTGGCTGTTCCTGCTATGAGATTTATTAGCCTTCTTTGGTTGAGTGTTGTTATCGTGGTCACCATGGTCACCATGGTCGTCGTCGTCCTTTTCATCATCAGCATCAGCAGCCTCTGAGCGGTTGGACAGCTCGTTGACAGTCTTTTCGTGAAAAGTTTGAACACGTAAACAGTCACGAATTAATCGTCCTAAAATTCGATCACAACGAAACTGAGGTCGGCCATGCTTTTGCATAAAATCCGGATACACACCAGGTTTAAGCCGTTTAGGCAAAAAAGGACAGTGACCTGTTTTGGGAAAATCAACAGCATCAGAATGCAAGTGAGCTAATTCGACCACTTGAGATGAAAAAATACCACCTGGTTGAGTGTTCGATTGAACCAAATGAGCATTAGCAATGGTACCGAGACGATCATTTTGAATGTAACGTATGATGAAGTCAAAAATATCTCGAGTCTCAATGTTATGGGACAACTTGGGTTTGACGGGACTCACAAAATCCATGGCAGGATATTCGTCAATCTCGATGGGAGGGATTAAGGAAGGACCCCAAACCACAAAATATTTATCACCATCTAGATCGGAACCGCATCAACATGGCCATTTCAATAGAAAAAGAGGTGCGAAAAATGAAAAAATCACAATTTTTTTTCCTGGAGCCCTATACTTTGAAGAAAGTGACCAGGGAGGTGCAACCCCCCTGGCCACCTCTGTTGTACCATTACAATTGAATATAAACCTCCTTACAATGCATTTTCAGTTTCTTGGTACAACAGAAAGGTGGCAGACCCTGATATCCCGTTACAATAAATAGAAAGCATAACAATAATCAATGACTATGAAAGGCAGCTGAATGATATTCCCTAAAACAATGTTTGTCCTCAGTAATGTGGAGGTGAACATTACACTGAGGGGCAGAGCACTTAGTTTTAACTTTTAGATCAGCCTTATTTTTTTTATAACACACCACACACCTTTTCTTTACCTCCACCATCATAGGTATGTGTTCCGTCACAAATGCACTAGGAGGAGGAGGTGGGAGAGGGTTGGAGGGTAGAGGTGGATTACCATACTCCAGAAAACCACATAGTTGCCAGACTATTTCCTCTCTAAATTTAACGAGGTCATAGCTTGATGGATGCCTCAATGCCTCTTTGTCCGGAAATTGTTTCTGGTGTGCTTTGAATAAAATAAAACTATTTACAACAGCCACGTCAATAAGGTGAAAGAACAAAGTTTTCCACCACCTCAGACATTTCCTAAGAACGTTCTGACAAGTTAGAATCTGATCAGAACGATCCACTGCATTCATGTACTTATTGTACTTTGCAATAGTACCGGGCTGTGAAACCTGAACACTGTCCCACACCCCTGCAGTCTTAGTTTTACGTGTGGCTGTTGTTCGATAATTTGCATTTTCAATTGTTGTCAAAAGAGACACAACTTTATTATCAATCCACTGAAGAGCTAGGCAGGGACCATCCCTTTCCCATCTCATACTTCCCCTAGGCTTTCCTTGGCCCATTGCTTGCTATTTTTGAGATTTGCTGGGAAATCTCTCCTGGTTGCCATAATAGTACCAGTGGTTCCGGTGCCTCTAGCAAACAGGTCCTTGAAAAGCGTAAGCGAAGAATAAAAGTTATCAACATACAGATGATAACCCTGATCGAAAAGAGGATCCATCAATTTCATGACTACATCATACCCAAGCCCATTTGCACTGGTTTCCTGCGCTTGTGCTCTACCAATGTAGACATTGAAGTCATAGGTATAGCCATTGGTGCTGTCTGCCAGTACCCAGAGTTTGATTCCCCACTTAGTGGGCTTGTCCTTGATGTACTGCCTAATTCCTGAGCGATGCCTAGATCTGACCATCCGCTCATCAATGGCCACATTTTGCGCAGGCTGATACAAGTTCCTACATCGTTCCTTGAAAGACTCAATAAAGCTGTTTATCTTACGAAGTTTATCTCCCGGGACTTCCTCATCAGGGTCACCACATGTAAAAAGGCCATGAGTGCTTTGTATCGTTTTCTACTCATAATACCCCTGGCCCACAACCCATTGTACAATGTCTTTGTACTCCAGTAGTTGGAGCATTCACCACCAACTTTGACAAGACCAAAATAAATGAGAAGGGCAATAAGCCTTTTGATCTCTTCATTGTTGGTGTCATTCCAACTACCATCTGGATTGGTGTAGGTGGTACATGAGGTCTGCGCTACATGCCCCCAGGCATAAGTATTTGTGTGTTTCACAATGTCCCCTATAATATTTTCAGTGAAAAATAATAGAAAAAACTCCAAAGCAGTGACCATGGACTGTCTAAGGAGAGGAGCATTCAAATGCAACCCGATGGCCCGCTGTGGACTGAAGGGGGGAAGCTGATGTTGTTGATCCTGGTCATCATAT
>JALIRR010003500.1:25000-43432 GCA_023091755.1 Montipora sp. Colony 1 RG-2022
GTTACCAAATTAAATAAAAGGCAAGTCCTGGGCAGAGAAAAAAGGAAGCAAAATATAACCCGAATGCTTGTGCAAACGAAAACGAATACCATCTGACGACCACTGGAAAAAAACCCACGGGAGAGTGAGACACTTTCAAGCTAATGTTATGGTTTTACTTTTCACACCCCAAACTCATCAATGAGACGTTTGAAAACCCATTTTCACTAATAAGCCATTGACGTGAATGACAACGCGACCGAGTTGTATAGTGGAAAAAGGTGGTCTGCTCAGTCAATGGACAGTGAAATATCTTTACAAGTGGGAGTTAAAGTGATAGAATTAACAACTTAATTCGCACTTTTGCGCGATAGGAAAAATGTAGCAACCCTCCTTGAAGATTTGGAGGCTTTAATGGAAAACTTCCTCTCCCACAAAACAGATATACAAGTCATGCAAGTCAGCTTTAGAAAACAAAAGCTCGCGTTATCCCACGGAAAGAGTGGAAGTAATATGTTACCGAGTTATACTATATGCCCATAAATAATAAATTGGTTTATTGCATAGAACGTAAAATCGGTTACCGCAAATTCCCCAGGAATCTATGTCATAGGAAATGATGATTGTACGTGTTTACTACATACAATGTGGATACACAAGGAGTATTCCATTGGCTTGACACTTGCAATTAAAGATGAGCAAAACTTATGGGGCCATTTTCTATTGCTTACAAAAGTTAAACGTGGGTAGAGTTTACACAGTACGTTATAACATGGCCGTCTCATCAAAGACGTTAATTGTGAACTCACCGAGACTTTTTTAAAGAGAAAAAAGCAAAAGGTTGGTTTCAAAGTACGGAAAGCCTTACAACAACTTCTTTGATTACCAGAAAGTTTTTATCTTCAGCACTAGGCTAATTCTCGCCAAGCCATCGACAAATACATAGACAAACGGAGGAAAAACAGCCATAGTGTGTAAGAACTCGCAGAATGCGGCAGTGACCAACAGGTTGAAGAGCTTGAAATACATTCCTTGCAAACAGTGCCTTCCAACAGATTGCAAGTGGATCCAAATGCAGCATGTGTTAGTGTTGAGGTAAGCAGGAGGAAGCTTAACAAATGTGTGAGGCTTGTCAAGTGGTTTTTGGAACAAATTTAGCTTTTCCATTCGAAAGCCGCTTGTGGACAAGGATGAAATGTCATCAGTTTTGTCAAGTGGTTTTCAGAACAAATTTAGCTTTTCCGTTGTAGCTAATACCCTTCCATGAGAAGAGCAATATATGCAACCCTCTTCGAAATGGAAAAGGACGGTGACCCTTCGACGAGAAGAGCGATGAATGCAACCCTTCCCGAAATGGAAAAGGATGATGTGGTGACTGAAGCTTTGAGGTTTCTTGTTACCGATGCAAGCTGGTTTCATTTGCCCAAGCATAAGAGGCACCAAAATGGGTAGACTTACAACCAACGTGGTCGGTGTTATATGTGGGTGAGTTAATATGTTCCAACCCTAGACTTGAACGAAATGCACATTCAATTTATGTACCAGTATGACGAAAAGCATTAGGCTGTGGTAATTGAATCTGTGGAATTCAAAACCAGTTACCATTGAGCTGAGCGGAGATTGAGACTCCTGTCTATGTGGTTGGGCAGCCACACAAACAAAACAATCACAGTGTTTCTCGAGCCAGTGATTTTCCTCTAAGGCATGAAAAATGCCGTAGAATTTGCTGAGCACTTGAAGAGCGGTTTTCTTGACTAGTTGCACTTCGCCAAGTACAGAGAAGGTGCTTCATTCAAAGACTTCTGAAAGCCATGCAATTTAACCATCGGTGATGTCGAGTTAGTTGTAGAGGAAAGCAGAAGGCAAGTAAAAACACTGTTCTCCTCAGTCAAAATTCCACTGGCTAAAGGCTTTAAAGAAAATTACCCTGAGTTTCAAGGCCCAGGTCCGTGGTCACAATGGATGAGCCTTATGGGTTGCACTTCCCCCATAAACTACAAGCCCAAACTATACAAGTTAAGTACAAGGTAAGCAGGCATGCACAGTAGTGAGAGCACAGGCATCCGAAACCCCGACCTTTTTAGGTGTAATCAGTGCCTAAAGAAATGCCACAACTGAAGAAATGCGAAATGTAATTGTGGTTTGACAAAGTATTAAGTCACGGTGATCTTTCTAAACTCAGGGTAAGAGACATGGAAAATGACCTACTAGACAAATACAAATACTTGTGAAAACTTAACTCAACCTTTCACTGTTCCGTTATGCACTGTTCCGTTATTCACTGTTCCGTTATGCCCATAAACAATAACAAATAAAACTTTAAAAAGTAACTTAACCTTTCACTGTTCCGTTATGCACTGTTTCGTTATGCCCATAAACAATAACATTAAAAATAATAAAACTTAAAGGTAACTTAACCTTTCACTGTTCCGTTATGCACTGTTCCGTTATGGCCATAAACATTTCTAAAGAAAAGTGTGAGTCACCAATGCAGAATTAGTTTCTTAAACCCATTAAGGCGAAAAGATCCTTGTGGTTTGCTATAAGGTTTCACTTGTCTACAGCAGCAGACTAATTTCAAGGGTTACGACTCGTATTTCATCGTTCCCCGTAAGCGACAACTAAACTTAACCTTTCACTGCCCATAAACAATAGGAATGCCAGAAACAAAAGTTAAAAGGAAGTACTTACTAGAGCAAAAAGTTAAAGACAACTTGAAGCTGCATAATTCACAGCGATTTGGCGGCCAGAAATGTTTTGTTGTCTCATCAAAGAGACAGATTTCGGTCGCAAACACCTCCACAGTTGTCAAAAATTGCTGATAACTTAAACAGAACAAAAAGTTAAACTTAAGAGAACTAGAGCACGTTATGGGTTGCGCTTCCCCCATAACAGAACAAAAAGTTAAACTTAAGAGAATACCACGAAAAAAATCTTAGTATTGCAAAATTGCAAACTCATCAAGGAGACGATAGAAAACCCATTGTAAATCCGTGCCGATATTGCAACACACATCACTAATAAGACATTGACATGAATGACAACGCGACCGAGTCATAAAGTGGAAAATGCCCTTCATTGTAACCGTCTCTAAAACATGCCATCAATGCTACTAAACTACCCTCTCATCATTGCACTAAGCCGAAAAAAAACACTGCAGTGTGACTAACCTCAACTAACCTCAACTAACCCTGAAGTTCGTAAACGTCCCGTACGATTTTTCCGGCCTTCTCCAAATCATCTCCAGAGAGCTGGCGCAAAATGCTGGCAAGATCCACCTCTTTCACCTTCCTTGCAGCTGGGAGCACTTTCTTGAGCTGTCCAACAACATACTCTTGCGGTGGCCAATTGCAGCCCAGGGAGTTTGTTGGGAACTTCAAGTCGGTAAGTCTCCCAATTCCTTGCTTCAAGTTCTGAAGAGCTTCTTTCAGCCCCTCGAAATCCGCAATATCACAACGTACATATTGCATCTTGAAAAGGATAAGGTCGATAAAAGCCTCTTTGGGAACAGCGACATTAATGATAGAAGCCATTGGTTTTGGGATGTTGAGGGAATCGTTGCCCCTACTTTTATACCGTACCTTTGCGTGTAACAGCCCACATGCCATTCACATTCCATCCCAGGGTGTTACCTTAATCCGGAAAGGGTGTGCCCGGCAACGGAAAAAACAAGGGGCGTTTTGCATTCTTGAGGTTGCCCTCTGCCCTTGGTGCTGTGAACAAACAACATTCCTGTGTGTCTGTTACAATTCTCCTACTGCCTCTTTTTGCGTGCAATGTTTGCTGTTATCTGGTCGCTTTACTATTGTCTGTTTGTCCTTCGAAATCATGAAAATCTGGAAAGCGAACGGCTCTAATTGTGCCACGTGGAATCTGGGTGAGTTTATAGCATTGTATTGTGACTTAACAGAATCCGCTTTTGGGTGTTGTTTGGAATGCTTGCTTTCTAAGGCAAGGGAAAACAGCTCGCTAGCACTGGCGTACAGCCCTAATGTTTTGGCGTGCAGTATTTGCTAGGGGTATTATTGCTGGGAACACTTCGCTTTACAAAGTGGGGATTTTTGCATTAACTGTGTAGAAGGCAAGACGGTGTTGAAGAGGGTAGCTTGTTACTCGAATGAACAGCGATTTATAATCAAAAACAATTGGGCCATATTGGACGAAATAGACATTGTGTTGCTAATTGAACAATTGGGTGTGGGCTACAAACTACCTCAAATCTGTGCTTTGTGTGGCACGTCCGGTATATTTTCATCAAGTGGAGTTCACTTGAGCGAGACATTTGCTTATTGCTGCGAACGGTGCCAGTTCGCTTGTAAAGATTGTGCTTTTGAGGTTACTTTTTAATATGCTGTGTGACTTAATTATCACTTTACTCTGGCTTCTTTCGTGCACTTTTTACTTGTTACTATTGGCAGGCTGTGTTGCCGAACTACTGCACTTTTTGGCCAGCGGTGTAGACGGCTAACCCCCTATACAGATAGACAACTCTAAAATTCTTCTAAGAACAATATCGGGTTGACAACTAACCCAAACTCCTGCGGGCTCGTGGCTTATGGCGTTTCTTCAAGAACAAAGGGAGTTGACGGATAACAGTTACTGCGACTATTTTGCACAAAGGAAACATCAACCACTTGATGAAGGCCTTCTGGAGGTTTCACCTTTTAGAGTTGCGGCAGCTTTAGCAAGAAGAAAGGCAGTGGATTTGCGCTTCCACGGCGGGCATCGGGTTGCAAATGTAACTGTAGCACCTCACTCACAATTCATACACGTGGAACAGGATATGAGACGAACACACAATAACAAAAAACTGCTTCCTTTAAGCAATATAGAGTATCATTTTTTCAGGCTTTACCTTCATTTGTGTACACAAAACTGCAAGGGGGCATTTTACAAAGGCTTTATTCACTTTTGTACAGTTGTTTTGCGTTTATATCTCGGTAGTGTTAGGGGCGCAAGATCCACCTCTTTCACCTTCCTTGCAGCTGGGAGCTCTTTCTTGAGCTGTCCAACAACATACTCTTGCGATGGCCAATTGCAGCCCAGGGAGTTTGTTGGGAACTTCAAGTCGGTAAGTCTCCCAATTCCTTGCTTCAAGTTCTGAAGAGCTTCTTTCAGCCCCTCGAAATCCGCAATATCACAACGTACATATTGCATCTTGAAAAGGATGGTGTCGATGACTGAAAAATGAAGGTCGATAAAAGCCTCTTTGGGAACAGCGACATTAATGATAGAAGCCATTGGTTTTGGGCTGTTGAGGGAATCCTTGCCCCTACTTGCCCCAAGAGGAGGGCAAATGCCCATAAAAAGGGGGGCAAGTACCTACAGAAAGAGGGCAAATGCCCATGGACAAAGGGGGCAAAAGCCCACTGAAGGAAGGGAGTTAGGGTTTAACTTTTTAGGGGCCTTTTCATACTTAACTCTTAATAAGCATATTTTAGTGAGAGGCAAATGAATTCTTTTATTCTTTATTTTACTTGTTTTTTGGTTTAGTTATAGTTAGCTCTGACTAGGCAGATTTCAATGACAATCCAACTAGAGGTTTGCTCTTGTGAAGGTATATAACAGAAGCTTATTTTGTTGAAACTGAAGCTGGAGCTGAACCTGCTGGTTGCTAACGACTTGAGTTTTGTGAATCTGGAGCTGCACTGGCTGACTGCTTATGCTTTGAAATTTATGAATCTGGAGCTGCAGATGCAATGCAAACTGCTGTTTGCTGCTAACTGGACTATGGTGAGGCTGAATCTGGAGCTGCACCTGCTGGTTGCTTACGACTTGACTTTTGTGAATCTGGAGCACACAGCCCGCCTGTAAATCAGTCGACTCCATCAGAGGCGTGGATTTCGTGGGACCCTGGTCGGCACGATTTAGATAACAGAGAGGCAGAGGAAGGAAAAAAAGAAGACGAGGGAAATAAAGTGCTGATCATTGTTTCATCGCTGATTGCATTCACAACCCTATGAGAGTTAACCCATGGAAGATCAAACATGAGACCTCTACAGTTTTGCACACAACTCGTACAACGGAAAAGAGACTTTTAGTTAGAGCACACAATCCGCCTGTAAATCAGCCGACTCCATCAGACAACATAGAGGCAGAGAAAGGAAAAAAAGAAGACGATGGAAATAAAGTGCTGATCATTGATTCTTCGATGATTGCATTCACAACCCTGTTAGAGTTAAACCGTGGAAGATCAAACATGAGACCTCTACAGTTTTGTACACAACTCGTACAACGGAAAAGAGACTTTTAGTTAGAGCACACAACCCGCCTGTAAATCAGCCGACTCCATCAGACAACAGAGAGGCACAGAAAGTATTGATAATTGCAACTGCAACTGCTGTTTGCTGTTAACTTGACTACGGTGAGGCTGAATCTGGAGCTGCACCTGCTGGTTGCTTACAACTTGACTTTTGTGAATCTGGAGCTGCAGATTAAACTGCAACGGGTGTTTGCTGTTGACTTGACTATGGTGAGAGTGAATCTGGAGCTGCACATGCTGGTTGCTTATGACTTGACTTTTGGGGACAAATTTTTGTTTTGCATGAAGTATTTTGGTGTT
Source organism: Montipora sp. Colony 1 RG-2022 (assembly GCA_023091755.1). Classification (NCBI taxonomy): domain Eukaryota; kingdom Metazoa; phylum Cnidaria; class Anthozoa; order Scleractinia; family Acroporidae; genus Montipora; species Montipora sp. Colony 1 RG-2022. Next base: position 31,542 of record JALIRR010003500.1, read on the forward strand.
TCTTATCACTTTAGTGAGAGTCTAATGAATTTAAACATTTTTTGGGGGTTGTTTTGATACGTAACTCTGACTATGCAGATTTAAGTGAGAGTTCAACAAGAGGGGGCAGATTTCCCTAAGGAAAGGGGTGGAATACCCACAAAAAGAGGGCAAATGCCCAGAAGGAGGCAAACGCCCATGAGGAAAAGTGGGGAACTAACCCACTGAAGGAAGGGGGTTAGGGTTAGTTTAATCAATAGAGATGCGCTTCATATACAATATAGATTTTTGTGGGGCACTCCCCAGGGGCTGGTTAGCCCAGCTTGTGTTTTATCCCTGATAAATCACTAACATTGTTAGAGCGGTATCTCCATTGCATGGACATATGTTCAATCTGTACACATTGTTTTGGTTATTCTTGTAATTTTTAATTGCTTCTGACTTGACTTTTGTGAATCTGGAGCTACATATTAAACTGCAAATGCTATTTGCAGTTGACTTGACTATGGCGAGGCTGAATCTGGAGCTGGAGCTGCACCTGCTGCTTGCGTCTGACTTTTGCAGCTGCAGATTAAGCTGCAAATGCTATTTGCGGTTGACTTGACTATGGGGAAGCTGAATCTGGATCTGCAACTGGTGGTTGCTAATAAGTCGACTTCTGTGGACATATTTTTGTTCTGTACACATTTGTTTGTTTTTTTTTTTGTAATTTTTATAGTGAATTCTGACCAGGCAGATTTTAACGAGAGTTGCACGACTTTTATACTATTTTTTACTTTTTATAGGTGAAGTTGAATCTGGAGCTGCAACTGCCAATGCTGTTGGCTGATACCTTGACTATGGTGAGACTGAATCTGCAGCTGGACCGGCTAATTGCTTCTGACTTGACTTTTGTGAATCTGGACCTACAGATTAAACTGCAAATGCAAATGCAATGACTTGACTATGGCGGGGTTAGGGTTAACGTTTTCTAGACAGCCTTTAGTGACAGTCCAATAAATTTTGTATTTTGGTTTTAATTTTGTTAACTTTTGTAAGGTAAACAGAAGCAAATGCCCATGAAAGTAGGGGGCAAATGCCCAAAAGAGAGCAGAGGAGAGGAGGAAATGCCCACGGTGTTTTTTTGCAATCTTTTTGCAATCTTTTTCTGATGACCATTTTCACCTTTTCATAACACTGTGGGAACCCCTCGTTCATCATGATGCTATAGAGCCTATCATCCCCCATAAACACTCTTCTTATCTCGTCTTTCTTTGGGCAGGCAATGTATTCTTTAAAAGCATCTATGCTTTTCGTGTCGCGCTTATCCCAATACTGCCTGCCCTGGGACCTTTGGGAACTCCCATCATTTTCTGGATCTATGCTGTCCAGCCACATTTCCACTTCCTGCACAGAAGTGCTCACAGGGACTGCTGCAGGTGAGGATGGTCTTGAAGTTTCGATCTGGTAGTTGATAAAATTGAGTACCCTCTTTACGCTGTTTTTAAACACTGCATATTTTCTTAAGCCCTTGTGAGTACACATCTTGCTTCGTACATAGCCCAATCGCAGAGTTGCACCCCTTTGAATGTCGTCTTGAAACACAACTTGAATAATTTTCTTTTCTTCCAAGGTCAGTTTTTGGTTAGGGGAACCCGGAGCTGCAGCTGCAGAGGGCTGTTGACGTGACTCTGCTTCAGCTGCAGCTGTAACTGCTTGTTGTTGGTGACGTGTAGAATCTTTATGTGATGTTGAAGGTGCTGGCTCCCGACCTTTCGATTTTTGGAATCTGATTCTGAAGCTGCAGTAACCAGACGCGTCAATTTCAAACCTGGAACTGAGGAGACAATTGGTTTTTTAAATCTGATTCTGGAGCCTGTGTAAGAATCTGAAGCTGAGGCTGATTGATGGTCGTGTACGAGGTGCTTTTTTTTCGAACCTGATTCTGAAGCGTGCCACCGTTTAAGCTTTGGATCTGAATCTGAGGCTGGATGTGCACAAATGGATTTTTGTGAATATGAGGTGGTTGCTGTTTGCCCACGATTTGGTTTTGGAGAATGTGAAGCTGATGCTGCAGCAGAAACGATTAGCCCATCTGCTTCACCATTATGGGGTGGTGTTCTTGGGACAATATTCGTTGATGTGCTTTCTCTTGATTGCAGGTCTTTTGGCACGTCTTGGGATCTCGGGAGATGGACAATTCTCTGCTTGTCCTTTCTTTTCCTTCTTCTACTTCTTCTTTGTCTTACCCACTATTGGGGGGCTTTGTCACACAAGCAATGACTTTCATTGCCTGAGACACTGCTTTTGTTAGATCCTGGCGTAGATAGCAGTGTCTACTTGTGGTCTTGCTGTGGTTCATTACCTTTTGCACCTCCTCACCCTCCCTAGAGTTGCCATGTTGATACGTCTGGGTGGTGATGAACTTTCTGAGAGTCGTGTGCGCAATGCGTTTGTTTGTCACGCCAGACTTTGAAAAAAAGGCACTTAACTGTTTGCCAATTGTTCCCTCAGGAAACCCTGTACCATTGTCCTTAATGGACAACTTTTGTTCTCCTGTGATAGCAAACTGAGGTCTTCTTTTATGAACATAAACGTCCATGTCCTTTTGAAGCTCTGCATCCATGCCCAGCATTGCTGGACCGTCCTTTGTCCTTTTGTGCTTGGGCACCAGGATAATCTTGTTACCCTCACTCTCTTAAGCCTTTCGGTTATCGCTGAGGAAGGCATTATTCAGTGGTGCAGGACGAGTGCCTGTTGCTAATGAGAACTTGGCTAAAAGCAGGTCCCTTGCAGCAACGAATTCTTCCCTGGAAAGGGTTTTTCCAGAAGCAGCCTCTTTGACAGCTTTCTCACCGTCGATGTAAGGTCTCGTCTTTTTACTCTGGCTGATGGCCTGCGGACTGATTAAAGTATCAACTTCTGCCATATACTTCCGCATTTGCGTATCCTGTGTGGACACATGCACGCTAGCCTTTCATTGAAGAGACGAGAGCTTCAAAAATTTCACGATAACTTGGGTGGAGTGGTGTCATCTTTCTTGGATCGTATTTTTCAATGATACGAAACGACAAAATCTTGCTATACTTGTCAGATATGACAAAATGGTGCCAGGAGCTCTCGATGCACTTTCGAGTTGAGGCTCAAGCCACGATTTCCAGACCACGTCCCCTCTGTTGGCGCAAAGGTAAATGATGTCATCACCTTCTGGGTCAATTTCCTCTAGGATCCAGCTTACTTGGCCAGCATGCTGCAGTCTTGCGGCCATTTTCTTGTACCCAGCATCTGGGAGTGCCAGGTACCGTACAAACTCACAGAGCCAATGGTGGCAATTGTTGAAGTAGGTGGTGGCTAAGAAGTACTCCTTAGTACTAAGGCTAACACTCACCTTCGATTCTTCTTCCGAGGATTCGCTACCTGGTGATGGAGAAAGCGAGGAAGAAGAGGAAGAACAATTGGAACCCTTGGCCTCATCAGCAGGGCTCTCAGGCTCAGGTGTTTGAGTTTCCTCCAGGTCTGAGTCCTCTGCTTTTCCGATGGAATCCTGCATTTGTGCAGAGTCATTGCTCTGCACACTCTCCCACTCTCTGTTTTCCCACTTTTGGAAGGGGAGGCGGACTCGGATTCTGCTTTCCTTATCATGGCCTCCATTTCTTGGATGCCCAGGTAAGGCTTTGCAGCCTTCAGGTGTACCTTGTATGCCACACTTATTGATTTTATCTTGTGGACACTCTGAAGGTGCTTGTCCACCCGTGCGACCACACGACCACACCCTTCCACTGGGCACCACTTCTTGCGCCTTCTCGGGGTAGCAGCCTTCGTGTTGGACGACTTCGCCACAACATGCTTTCTCTTTCCATGACGCATGACCTCGGCCATTTGAGTGACTGCCTCTTCACTCATTTCGCCTTTGCGCACATGGATTTTCAGGTGGCGCTTTATGTCGCCCACCACAGACACACACCCAGGAAAGCGACACCTCACCGTCTTGTGGTGACTTCTTTTTCCTCCTTCGTCATCTAAATCATCCTTTTTTTTTCTGTTTTCTTTTGTTTTTTGGATATAGTTTCTACTTCTGCCGCCCCAGAAGCTCTTCTTTTGCTGCTGTCTGCTTTGCCTGGCACTTCTGTGTCGCTTTCAGATGACCAGGTTGCTGCCGGATGCTCTTCATCACCGTCATCATCAGACGGTCTGGTCACTTACTCTGGTATCACATCCTTCAGCAACCTGGCCATAACCAAATAGGTTTCTTCTTTTGTGCAACTCAGAGACTCTTCCGGAATTGCCTTTTTGAAGTAATTCTCCGCTATCCAGTGGAGGTAGCGGATGGCAGTTCTTGAAGCCTGTTTGGTGGCCTTGAAATCCAGTTCATCCGCTGCAGAGAAGGTCAGCAACAATTCGTTGACATCACTGCAGAGTTGCTCCCAACTGACGTTGACCTTAATGGACGGTGGAGCCAATCTAAAGTCCTCAATTTGGAGATAGCTCTATGCGTTTGCATCTCAGTGAGATCGGACATTTTCGATGATGATGCCTTATCTACCATGCGTGATATTGAACTTAAAAAATTATCTAATGCACTGAGCTGTACGATGCCACAATAAACACAATCATAGCATGACAAAGCAGGTCCCCCACTGTCTGAGAAAACATTCAACAAGCACGTCAAGCCCACCATGTGAACAACATGTGATTGAAAATCGATTAGTTTGAAAATGCCGCTCAATTTGCACACAACTCAGAGGTTACAATCACATGCTGTTCAAACGATTGCATCAGACTTTGACCTAATTGTTCCTATGTTATGTCAGAGGGTCCCAAAACCAACAAACACAATCAAAGCATGACGAAGTAGGTCCCTCACTGTCTGAGAAAACATTCAACAAGCACGTCAAGCCCACCATGTGAACAACATGTGATTGAAAACCGATAAGTTTGAAAATGCCGCTCAATTCGCACACAACTCAGAGATTACAATCACATGCTGTGCAAACGATTGCATCAGACTTTGACCTAATTGTTCCCATGTTATCTCAGACAATGAGTCAATGAAGTCTACATCATAATATAAAACAATTGATTTAATGCAATGAATACTCACCAAGAATAAAAGACGAAAACGTGAAACTTTAAAACAAATGCAGAAAACGAAGTGAAATATCGCTTGAACTGGGACAATAATACAAAGATGCAACCCTTAGCATATAGATATACGTATATGTGCATTATGTAACCCTAAGCACTAAAAGAAGATCCATGAGTAAAGTTACTTGTGTGTGAAATTTGATATCACATAACGTCATAACTATGCAGGATTAACGTTAATCATCTGGAGAGTAGATGTGCACACAGATGGCTGGCCTCCAATCTTTTTGCCCAAGTTTCATTTGATTAGATTAAAATGGTGGGAAGTTATGGCGAGTTAAGGCGGTAAAGTCCGCCATATTGAAAAAAAAAGAACACGTCCATAACTTTGCAACGTTTAAATCGATTGAATCTAAACTTTACACAGTCCATATATATGTTGCATACTACCTAATGCATCAAATTGCTCGTCATACGATACCATATACGCAAAGTTATGAACGTTTGAAATTTGATATTACATTACGTCATACCTATGCAGAATTAAAGTCAATTATCTCGAAAGTAACGGTGCACATAAATAAGTGGCCTCCAATCTTTGCCCCAAAGTTTCATTTTACTAGATTGAAATGCTAGGAAGTTATGGCGAGTTAAAGCGGTAAAGTCCGCCATATTGAAAAAAAAAGGACACATCCATAACTTTGCGACGTTTAAATCGATTGAATTTAAACTTTACAATGGCCATATATTTGTTGCATACTACCTTATGCATCAAATTGCTCGTCATACGATACCATATACGCAAAGTTATGAACGTTTGAAAGTTGATATTACATTACGTCATAACTATGCAGAATTAACGTCAATTATCTTGAAAGTAACGGTGCACATAGATAAGTGGCCTCCAATCTTTGCCCCAAAGTTTCATTTTACTAGATTGAAATGCTAGGAAGTTATGGCGAGTTAAAGCGGTAAAGTCCGCGATATTGAAAAAAAAAGGACATGTCCATAACTTTTTGACGTTTAAATTGATTGAATCTAAACTTTACACAGGCCATATATATGTTGCGTACTATCTTATGCATCAAATTGCTCGTCATACGATACCACATAAGCAAAGTTATGGAGGTTTGAAATCTGATATTACATTACGTCATAACTATGCAGAATTAACGTTAATTATCTCGAAAGTAACGGTGCACATAGATAAGTGGCCTCCAATCTTTGCCCCAAAGTTTCATTTTACTAGATTGAAATGCTAGGAAGTTATGGCGAATTAAAGCGGTAAAGTCCGCCATATTGAAAAAAAAAGGGCACGTCCATAACTTTGCGATGTTTAAATAGATTAAATCTAATATTTACACAGGTCATATATGAGTTCCATACTACCTTATTCAACAAATTGCTTGTCCTAGAATATCACATACGCCAAGTTATGAAGGTTTGAAATTTGATATTACATTATGTTATAACTATGCAGGATTAACGTCCATCATCTCAAAAGCTAATCTGCATACATCCGAAGTGCCTCTTATCTACTTCTCCAAGTTGCGCTTAAATGCGTTAAAACCGTCGGAAGTTATTGCGAGTTAAAGCTGTGACCTCGTTTTCAAGTTGAGATTTTTGGTGGCGGCCATGTTGGCAAAAAATTGAAACGTTAATAACTTTGTGCAGTTTTAACCGTTTCTGCCCAAATTTCATATGCAATACATATGTGGTGCAAACTCACTTTAGCAACAAACTGCGCTTCTTGAGACGGCGCATGTGCAGAATTATTGACATTTGAAGTTTGATCAAAGATGATGTCATAACGACACTACATTTTAATGCATCTTCTCAAACCTTTTTCCGTTTGTTTCCTTTTCATGCCCGGACACAGGATATTACATGAAAACTCCAGAAATTGGTCTTTAAATGCCTTAAATATAACACCACTAGCCTTCACTTGTGATACACAGCACTCGATAATTTATGTCAATCACTGTGCACAAACAACTTGAATGAAAGGTTACAAAACATTTCCGTGTAGGTCACGAACACCTTATATCACTCTCTGGGTAGTTAAATTGCTTCTGCACAGTGTTTAAAGGATCTAGAATAGCATAAAATCAGGAGCCAAAAGAAGCGTGTCTACTCACCAAAACGACTTGATCAAAAGGGGAAGAGACTGGAACTAGCATCAAACTTAAACATACGTATCTTTCGAAATACGCTATCAACAAAGCTGCAATTGGAATATGTGTTGTAGCTAGTTGGTTAGAACATTGTGCTCAACTTTGAAGAGTGTAGCATTAAGTAACGCAATACTGCGTGTTAAAACGTTTTTTGCATAAATTAAGCCGCCATCTTGGATTTGGGAAAATTTTGCAGTTCTTTGAAGGTCGCTATCTTCCTTAGCTTTCATCAAATTGTCTTCAAACTTCAGTGAGTATTACAGTAGACAATTGGCTACGTTTTCGTTTACAAATTATTGAAATTGCAGTTTTAGCAGCTATAGCATGCCTGTTTATTAAGTACACCATGTTTTAGAACTGTTTTAAGCTTGCAATTGAGGTACCTTTGCCAACTTGAACTTATAACTTTTCATCGTTTTATACTATGAGCTTTAAAATTCCTACACATGTCTACCGGACAATTTGCTATACACTAGTTATATTCATGTGAGAATAAATGTGCCCAGTCAGCATGTTTTGGCGTTTACTTCTAGCTTTCAAGAATGCAACGAGAAATTGCAACTTGTGACATTCAAAGTACTGCCAATGGAAAAGAATATTACCTGCGAAGCTGTTGTTTGCAGAGAATACTCAGAACGGATTTAGCTATCACCCGATTAAGCTAAAAATGTCAGTGATACAATCTTTCCCACAACGCATTACAGTACTAAAAGGCACGTATACACACTCATAAAATGCTGACTCAGTACATTTGTCCTACTTCAATATAAAGCACAACGTCTGTTACGCACGTGTGACAAGTTTAAACTTGAAAACTACAAACGGAAAGAAGTTATTAGGGTTTCTTTGCATAGGTACTGCTATGCATAAATTAAGTCGCCATCTTGGATTTGGCAAAGTTTTGTGTTTCTTTGAGGGTGTCTACATTTCTTGCATTTCAACAAATTTAGTTAAAACTTGATTGAGTAAAAGATTTGACTATTAGGTACATTTCGTTTAACATAGTGTTGATCTTTGACCTTTAGCAGCTATGTTATGAATGTTTAAGTATGCCCATATTTTAGAGCTGTCTTATAAATGCAACAAAAGAACTTTTGCCTACTTAATCTTTTATAACTTTTCAGCGTTTTAATTGAAGATATTCAAAGTTACCACACGTAATAACAATACAATGTTGCATTGTGTGTTGGAAGGTCACGTGGTGCTATGTCTCGGTTGCTGAGATACGGTCCCTAAAATATAACAAACAAATTGAAAGCAGATTATGTTTTGAGAAAAAAGGCATCATTTACGCTTTATCATCTAAGTCTTTGTTACAAAAATAAAATCTTTGCAATTGCACAAGTAATAAAACAAACAAAGTTGTACATTATGTTCAAAGAAAGAGTTATTTTAATGAAAAGGCAAGCTGTCTATTTTTCACCAAACTTGCATGATACCATTATAAAACATTTATCTACTTTGTGATTTAATAAAAGCCTATATGATCGAAAGGCATTGATAATGGAACTCAGGAAATTAGGAAATATAGAGTTTGAAGAAAAATCAAGATATTCAAAGTAGTCAAAGTTTGCATTGTTATAATTCCTTAGGGTTAATTGATGAAAAGTATCTGACAGCACAAAAATATAGATAAAGTATTTGTGTATACTGTATATAATAATCATGGGCAAGCAAGGAAAATGTAAATTATTATAAATTTTTTAAGAAAGAAGATGTTTTTACCAAACAATGGGTATTTGCCCCCTTAAATAATTTTTTAGGACTCTTTAATTCACACAAATTAAAAGGGTTTGCACTTAAATAGATATCCATTGAAAGCTCTTGAAAAGGGCTAACTTTCAATATATCTTTTTGGGCGGAAATCTTTCATCTGACTTCTCTAAAATGGAAAAAGTGATCTAACCCTGTGCCCCCCTACTTTGGAAAGCTAGGTCCTTTTTATTAAAAATTCATAAAATATTCTTATTGTGACGTCACAACCTGTAACTTGATCTGCACTTATATACACGCCACAGCTGCAGTTGTGCTAAGTTTAAAGTTCAACCCTAACCCTAACCCCTAACCCTAATTATGTTCCTTGACAGGGCATTTGCCCCCCCTTAACCCTGAACCCCCCCCCAGATTGCCTATTTGCCCCGCCCGGTCCTATTCTTGGTCTGTGGTTAGTCTTCGTGCACATTAATTTATCCCCCCCCAAAAAAAACGTTTTGCATGATTTTTTCAAATTTTGTAAAGCTTTATACAATAAAAAGGGGGGCAGACTCCCTTTGCTGGGATAAACGGCGAGAAAAATGCAAAAATATCTTAGATTTTGTATGTACGCATTAAATACATGACCACACATGTCCATGGGGTACCCTCGGCCAACCCTGACATGACGATCTAAAAATTATTACGCTGAGAAAAAAGTCTTGGCAAGGTATATGTTCCATAGTCCAATTTAGGTGACCTGAAGACTTTGGTTCACCAAAAAGTGATAGCAAGCTATAGCATTTTTTTTATTCTTGTCAAAATAAAAGGGTTAGTATTGAAACTTCACACACCTTTCCATTGCAACATGGTCTTACCTACTTGCGTGTAGTTAGCTTTTTGTTCAACTTTTAGAATTCATTGAGCCATGCTGAATAGTTAATTGGTTGGTTTTATGTAGGTTTTTTTGCTTTTAACAAGTTGGAACTTCTGTTAGCATGCACGGTTTGTCAGCACAGATCTACAGATGTTTGTCAAGACATGTAGGTGATTTGGAAGTGTCAAGGAACCATTGGACTTAGAGGTGGACGTCCAACTGGTGAACTTTTTTCTTTTTTCAAATCCATTTCCAAATTAATAACAAGGCTTATATAGGGCAGCTTTATTTGCACTTGTTGAGGTTGTTCTTTGGAAGCAGACCTTTGCAGTGTGTGAGACGTCGTTTGTGCAACTCAGAGAACGATAACAGTCATTAAAGGACAGTCGAGTTTCGTTTCTAATCTTTATTTTTTCTCTTAAATTTACTAACTTTGAAGAGGCTCTTTTTTTATTATTTTGGAGTCAGGCTCAGTCATGCTCGTCATCTCCATCATATTTGTGTATATCTTCAAAGTAATTTTCGGTTACATCGCTAGAATAAGCGTCACTTGTTTCATATTCGTGGTCTACGTCCCTACGTTCATCGTCGTCTATGACCCTGCGTTCATCGTCCCCATCGTATTTGCTGTCATTTATACTCAGTCTGTCAATGTCCATGCTGTCATTGTCAACGTGATACTAATGCCAGGGTACTTAGGAAAGCCCTTTAGGGCATTTTTTAAAAGGTTGACCTCATCTGAGGCCCAGAACATTCGCAACTTTCCTGAATCAGTGGTACACTCCGAAGAACTTTCAATCGGTGGAATGTACTCCTCCGTGCTGCTCTCGATTGACGATCCGCTGTCCATTCTTATGCCTGAAAGATACAAAACAGATTTAACTTCCACGAGTTTCTAATTGAAAAACAGATGTCTCTAAATAAATGTCATTGGAGTACATATTGTACATTATTTAAATATTAATAACAGGTGAAAATGTGGTTTCCTGGTCCCCCCCTATAAAATAGGGTATTACTCTGAATAAGACTTTCAGAAGGGTATCATCAAGTAACCAGCTTGACTCATTGTTGCCAGGATTTAACTAATCATCGTAGAGGCACTTTTAGCAATGAAGTTCCTTGTGGGGCACTCCCCAGCTCGTGTTTTATCCCTGACAAGTCACTAGTACTAAAAGAGCTTCCAAAACGAATGGGCATTTCTTAGTTCTTTAAAAACTATCCTTGCATACAGACACACGAGAGGCATGGTCTTTTTTAGTTCTGAAAACTACAAGTTTTGAAGAGACAGGTGTTTTTTTGTATTGCAGGTAGCAGGTAGTGGACCATTCGACGAAGACGTGAAGATGAAGTAGCAGGAACCGAGGCAGGAGACAGCAGGGCTTTCCACGAAGAAGCGAAGAAAAAGTGAGCAGGCAGCCAGCCAGAAAAAGAATTGCATCCTGGAGACGCCTCGTCTGACTTACACCCCAGGATAACAATCTTCACTGGACAAAACAGAATTAAAACAAGACATGCAGGGCGTCATCGTAGGGGCACTTTTAGCAATGAAGTTTCTTATGGGGCACTCCCCAGGGATTGGTTACCCCAGCTTATGTTTTATCCCTGACAAGTCACTAGCAATGCAGTGCCAACCAATCCAACAGAAGGCAAGGGCATTTATTAGCTCTTGAAAGAACTCAAGGCAGCAGACATCAGACTGTTCCACGAAGATGCAAGAGTACTACGCACTAGTGGCCCAGTTGGTTGAGCATCAGGCTGTCATGCGGGAGGTCGTGAGTTCGACTCCTGGCTGGACCAGGGGTGTCAGGGTGGCTTAGTGGTTATCTATCGGGCCTCCCACCACTGCGAGCCGGGGTTCAATTCTGGCCTCAGCCAGCATGTGGGCTGAGTTTCAGTCGATCTCAACCTGACTCGAGGGTTTTTCTCCGGGTACTCCGGTTTTCCTCCCTCATCAAAATCGACTCACAGCTAATTAACATCTAGCTGTGGTGCTGTGCTCCGACATCAAACATGGGCTGTATAGCGGCAGCCAGAGGCGCCTTTGTATGCTTTCAGCCCGATGTCGTGAGCCGCGCCCTTCGCAATTCAATCCTCGACTGCAAGTA
>JALIRR010003501.1:0-7500 GCA_023091755.1 Montipora sp. Colony 1 RG-2022
TCCCTTGATGGAAAAGTTGAACGAGACTTTCAAGGAAAGGAAATACGCTATCCAGTCATCCTTAACCAGTATGAGAAAGAACTTGCAAACAAAGTCTGCAAGCTCTTCAAGGTACATGTGTTTGTGACCGTAAAATCTTGCATCTTTTTGTAGTGGTGCTTGTCATCTGTTTTTGGAACAGTTGTGTTAGTTTGTTAATTTTGGACCTTTCGCTCTCACTAGCTAAACTTGTCAATAGGCCATTTTTCGAAATATCAATATTCAGATTGATAGTGAGGCAGAGAGGACAAAAACAATAGAAAGAAGTTGGAATACACCATTATTCCAAAATGGTCACTATTTTAGTGTTCTTTTGTTTCCATGCAAATTGGCCCATGCAAATTGGGTGAATTAGGGTCTAATTGTCTTAGGGTGCGTTCGATTGACCGTATTCCGGAAAAGGAATACATAGAATACAAGTTGGAAATCCTTCGTTTTTGCGGAGATTCAAATTAAGCTTGTCAAACATTTGCTAAAATGCTATTTTAAACATATTTTTATTATCCTTTCTGCTTTTGCACGCGCCAAACATACCGCTTTAATTGTCACTCCACATATTCTTATTCCGGAATAGGGTCAATCGAATGCGACTAGCAACTAGTTGGACAGAAAAGGCAATAATAAAGTTAGAGAATGCAAGTTGAAGAAATATGATTTGGCCAGAATAAAACGAAAGAAAGTGTTAAGCTTTTCGTTACTCAAGGACTATTACTAATGGTCATCTAGTAGCGTAGCCAATCAAAATGCAGGATTTGCATTAGTCCACTAGTTGGGTGATACTAATATAGTATAGTTGTATAGTCTACAGGATCTCGAAGCAGAAGATTTGAAATTTTTATGCAACCGTTCCTCCAAAACAGATATTTTGCGAAATCTTCCCTAGGGTGCCCATGGCTCTTATTCTTAAGTACACACAAAAAAGTGTTTATAGCCTTCAAGGTTAATATCAATAATATATTCAATCCAGTTCCAAAGTTTGAGTGCTGCTACTTCAATTCACATCTTGAGTTTTTCTTTTCTTTTGAAACAACACAACAGTATACTACAAAAGTCAATTTTCAATGTGAGAATAGACCTCTTTACAGTTGTGTGCTTAGTTACCTGGCCTTTAAATGAAAGTAAGGCTGGTGTTGACCTTGTTATGATACAGACCTCCCTCCTTTTCTTATGTGAAGGGCAGTGCCTACTAATTGAAGATATTTTTGCCCCAGTGTGTGATTATACAGGAAATGTAGATCTTAACAGGTGTTATTGAAATCCAAAAAGAAAATTGGTGGTAACCACGCATTTTTCAAAGATAATTTGTGAATAATATTTGTAAAAACCTTTAAAATGCAAAGCAATGTATGGCGTTCTTTCTCAAATTTAAGCCTAATTATCTCACAAAAATGCATGGTTACCCCCAATTTTCTTTTTGGATGCTAAGAATACTTACTAAGATATACTTTCTCCGGATAGTTTTAACCGCTCAAAAATATCCCTGTATCTGATAGGGAACTCGAGCATCTTGAGATGTGCAGAAAGTATGCGCAATAACAATAGTAGGTACCATCGTTAATGATGTTGTTGTCATGCTAATTAGTAAGAATTTACATAAGGAAAGCAGTGAGGTTTCTATCAGAACAAGGTCAATTCCAGCCTCACTTTCATTCATAGGCCAGGTAACTAAGCACACAACTGTAAAATGGACTATTGTTACTAGGTACACAATCAGCTATTTCTTCACCAGTCAAATCAAGAACTGGTCGCTAGCCCACTGGACAAGGAAAGTACTTTTTTCACTTGTCAAATGAATAGTGCAAGGTACATGTATGGCCATACTTAACTGTAATCACAATATTTATTCACCCAACTACAGCTGTACTTTGAGTCTGCTAACTTTGTAGTGGATTGATTTTATTGTAATTTTCTTCTCTTGTCAACAGCAAACAGTTTGCGGCTGTGATTTGCTACGCACTCACGGCAAGTCGTACGTCTGTGATGTCAATGGCTTTAGTTTTGTTAAGACTTCAAAGAAGTATTATGATGATGCTGCGGAAGTGTTGGTTGGCCTTGTTGTACAAGAACTGGCTCCTCAGTTGTACAAACCGTACTATCTAGACATTCAAGAAGAAATACCTGCAGTTGAAGCTCTTGAAGGCACAATGTTAGAGCTAAGGTGTGTGGTCGGCATCATTCGACATGGGGACAGAACTCCCAAACAAAAAATGAAGATGGAAGTCAGACATCCAAGGTGAGATACTGTAAATGGATCCCAAAGTGAAGAACAGTCTTTCTGAGTAATTCCAGGTTTATCGCATGATCAAAGGCTAGCCTGGCACAAGTCTTCTGTTGCACGAAAGTGACCTTGCACTGGAAAAAGCACAGTAACACTTGTCTGTTAACTGGGTAAAAGCGTTAAGCTTCTGTCAGTTGTCTGTTAGTAGACTTCCCCAAAAACGTTAGGTACAGTACGTTATGCAATCTGACGGCAATGAACATCAAAGCGTTTGAAATTCTAGCATGCAGTAAAAGGTAAAAAGGTAAAGTCTCTGTTACGAGCTTGAAGGCCCATTAAGGCCGGCGCTTATCTCCAGTTTCCGTAGCATGAAGCGACTAGGAGTATTTATGCTCCCCCCTGGATGGGATGCTAGTCCATCGCAGGGTTACCCCCAGCATTACGCCGGTACCCATTTATACACCTGGGTGGAGAGAAGCACCGTGACAGTAAAGTGTCTTGCCCAAGAACACAACACAATGTCCCCGGCCAGGCCCCGAACCCGGACAACTCGATCTGGAGTCGAGCACACTAACCATGAGGCCACCGCGCCTCCTAGCATGCAGTAGGTACACGTTATTCTTCAAGAGGGAAAACATTGTGGATAGATAATTTGTTGAGAAATTTGCTGAAAATGTTGCCCAATTCGAGAAAGCCCCCAAAAAAATACAACACCAGTTTAGTTGGTGGCTACAGAAATGAAAGGTTGCAGTTAGAATGCCTACATTCAGGGATTTTATTAGCAGCATGGACCCAGGTATTAGCACCTGTCTACGTTGAGTACAGTAACCCACCTTTGCTCAAGGGAGGTGTCAAGATCAAAAGGCAGACTCTATATAGGACCATGGCCGCTTGCTCTGTCACAAGGTCGGGTCCCTTCTACTTTAAAACTTAATGAAACCCCTGAAAATTCCACCAAGTTCACGTTAAAAAAGTTGTGGTGGTAGGTGACAAGAACCTTTTGTGCAAGGGAGGGGGCCGGCTTACGACATGTTGAAGTCAGTGTTGGGTGAGATATCATATGCATTCCCCAAGAGCTGTGCAATCCCTCCACTAATACATAGTTTATGCATGGAGTAATCCAAAATACAGCATGCAACTTATTGATAATTGGAAACCCCGGAAGGAAGAGCAACTTGTCAGTGACTGAGGGTGTTAGGTCGATATTTTGGGCTGGTTATTCAGTTGAGTAAAGATGTGCTAGTTTGTGATGCTCTTATTGCAGGTTTATTGAACTGTTTAAAAAATATGGTGGTTTTGATGAGCACAAGCTTAAGCTGAAGAGGCCTGCCCAACTCCAGGAGGTACTTGATATTGCCAGAGACTTGCTAGCTCAATTCAAGGAAGGCGAACCTGTGTTTGAGAGTCGAAACAAAATCCATCAACTTAAAAGTGTTTTGGAAATGTAGGTATTATTTAGAGCAAACCGTTCGTGTTGATGTTTAATAATAATTTATCGCCGTGTGGCTCAGTTGGTTGAGCACTGGGCTACCATGGGGAAACCATTAGTTTGACCCCATTCTGGCTGGACCAACACCCAGTGTCATTAAGTAACTGAAGAGAAAGTGCTGCCTCTGTAATGACATCTGCATATGGTTAGACTCTCTAGTCTTCTCGGATAAGGACGATAAACCGTAGGCCCCGTCTCACAACCCTTCAATGTTCATAGCCCTGTGGGACGTAAAAGAACCCACACACTATTCGCAAATAGCCTAAGGCATGGGGTTCCTGGTGTTGTGGTCTGTCCTCTGTGGTGTAGCATGGTTAGGAGGCCGAGGGAACATGCTCGGAGATATTAGGTAAACAAAACTATTCTAAAATCAGAGGGTAAATAAAGATATGATGTGATGATGATGATCAAGACTGGACACGCACGGTTTTAATGTGTCAAATTTATCTTCAAGGTATGGTTATTTCTCCGGGATAAACCGAAAAATCCAATTCAAGTACCTTGGAAAACCACGAGAGGGAAATGACAGTGAAAGCTCCTGTGGTGATCATCATACAGCGGATTCAGGATCTGATGAAAAAAGTGGGAAAAAGAAGGTGCAAGGGAAAGACACGAAAGAAGTCAAGACAAAACAACATGAAAACGAACATGAAAGTGAAGCAAAGAAAAATGAGAGTAAAGATGAAAAACACCGTGAGAGTGGTTCTTCCGAGGGGAAGGAGAAGGAGAAGGAGAAGGAGCCAGCTGACACAGAGCATTCCTTGTTGCTGATTGCAAAGTGGGGTGGAGAGTTGACCACAATGGGGAAAGAGCAGGCTCTGGAGCTTGGCCGCGCTTTTAGGTATATAACTAGCGTAGGAGGGGAAAGTCCTAGTTTAAAAATGCAGGTTAGATCATGGCGACTTGCCATAAACTTGAAAAACGTCGGGCCGACTTTTTTCAAGATTACCCAAATTCAGTCCGTTTCAATCTTGACCATTTGTGTCCATCCATCTGTCTTTTTGTTGTGTTTCTTTTATGTTGTTCAACAGTTTTATGTGGTTATTCATACATGTGTGAAACCCATTTTGCCCAAAGAGTAGAATGTAACAATGCAATTATTGCAATGTTTTACATCATTTTACGTTTTACAAGAACACATCGTAAAGTACCCGCACTTTTACATTATCAAGAAATGTGCTGGTGTTCTGTAACGAATTTCTCAACACAATGAAAACAATGAACAAAACGAAAGTGGTTTAGCGTTGTCTGCACGTCTGCACGATATTCTCCTGGTACTCCGTTTTTCCGCTCGATTTGATATGTATTAATTAGATTTGATTTCATTTGGTTTTGGTTTATTTGATTTACAGTCTTTGCCAGTCAAGCTGGCAGAGCGCCACAACAGCTTGCGCCAATTACTGTGGCCCCCTTTTTTACCCTCCCAACCATGATACTCAACAGAAGACAGACCACAACACCGGGAACTACATGCCCTACTCTTAGCGACATGTGTGTGGGTTCTATTACGTCCCACAGGATTATAGACATTGAAGGGTTGTGAGACGGGACCTCCGGCTTATCGTCCTTATCCGAGAAGACTTAAAAGTCTAACCATTTGCAGATGTAGTTACAAAGACAGCACTTTCTCCTCAGTTATTTGAAGACCCTGAGTGTTGGTCCGGCCGGAGTTGAATTCACGAACTCCCGCGAGACAGTCCGGTGCTCAACCAACTGAGCTTTGATCGTGAGCGGTCGGTATCCTGAGAATCCTGCGATCTGATTGGTTCCGGGAGCGGGCATTATTTTCCTATCTCCATCTCCTGACCCCGGTCATGGTAACCAACTACGCTAAGCGCAGAGTGCAGTTAATAGTTTCTCCTACCTTCTAAAAATAGAATTTAGAAATACATAAAAATGTTATTCACCGGCCTTGGTCGGTCCGTATTGGGAAAACTGTGCCCTCTGTCTCGAGTACGAGACCTCGGGCACAGTTTTTCTCAATACGGACCTCCCGGCCGGTGAATAACATATATTTATTATTATTATTATTATTATTATTATTGTTGTTGTTGTTGTTGTTGTTATTTTTATTATTATTGTTGTTGTTGTTGTTGTTGTTATTATTATTATTATTATTATTATTATGTTCGTCATCACAGTAGTCAAAATGCGCCTCGTGAGTCCATAACAAATTTTGACCACTGTGATGACGATTATCGTTTTCGATAAACAGACAACGCTGAACCACTTTCGATTTGTTTTTTACCACAATATTCAATGCCGAAGAAAGTGCTTATTTCACAGCGTGAGCAAAATCATGACACAAAAAAGAGCAAGCATTGTCTGTAACTTTCCCAAAATGAGCATTCCTGATTGACTATATTACATTGCGTGACAAATTGACGCGAGCTGCGTTGTCTAGACTTCTATCGACAACCGCAAATTAGCCAATCAGATTGCGAGATTACAAGCAATTGTGGTAAAGAGCCCTTTTTGCAAGAACACGCTTTAAAATACCCGCGTTTTATATGTCAAGAATGCCGTGCTGTTCTGTATCGAATTTCTCAACACTATGAAAACAAAAGCCATTCGAAATTCTAATGTTAAACAACATCTACATCCAGTCGAAAACTATTTTCCCTTTCGCCTTTCCCCTCCAAAGAGTGGCACGTGCAGAATTCTACTCTGTCATACGCCGGACGATATTTACTCGTCAACGGCACGAGCAACAACTTCGGTCATAAATAGTTGTAACACTTCGCTAAGACCGCGCGTAAATTCGCTAATTCTAATATCTAAAATGAGATTTAGATATGACTAAATCTTTAATTTTTTATATAATTCTAGTTTTAATAATAGTTATATATTTATTTATTTTCTTATTTAATATATATATATATATATTTTTAGGAGGTCTGCCTTTGTATGGGGTTTAAGAATCTTTTGTAGACTATCCTTATGATAATGGGTTGTTTATTGTCATTAAACTGTAATAAAATTTAAATTTAAATCACATCCAAGCTACGCCTCCTCCCTCCCTTCAATGTTGCGTTTACCGGTTGGTTTTTGTAGTTCAGGGGCGAAAGAGGTAATTAATCTGTAAACGTTTTAGGAGCATATACCCTGGAGGCCATGGCCAGTACTCCAAGTTTTCTGGCTGCGGCCTGCTGCGGCTTCACAGCACGTACCGACATGATTTGAAGATCTATGCATCAGATGAAGGTCGAGTACAAATGACAGCAGCTGCATTTGCGAAGGCAAGTAATCATCATTGGGAACACAACAAGATCTTAGGGGTGCATTTAACAAAAAGATTGAACAGACCAGTAATGATATCACAGGGTCCGAAATTAACTTTTTTATATGGGCGACAACTGGCGACTGGATAAAAATTTTCAGTCGCCAGATGGCAAATTGTGGTCGCCAAAAATTTTCTCCTGAAAATGCACGTTTTGAACTTCTTTATGGAGACTAGAAAGCAACGACCGCGCGGTCTTGTGTATGTCTCAAGCATTATTTTTCGCTTTCGAAAGCGGACATTTTCGAGAGAAAATGTACCCAACCTGGAATGTAATGAAGAAGTCCATCTGCCCATTTGTTTAAAATTTCAGTCACGGAAACACCAGTCACGTTCTGTCTCACACGAGCCGCCATGTTATTACTGTGCTACATTCCTCGCACCAGGCCCTCAAATCTCTCTACTGAGTCGCAGTTTTTTCGCCCGCAATACGTATTTTATGAGAAACCGCAAAAAAACGTGACGGCTTGCGAC